>JANJGN010004746.1:0-27500 GCA_026770705.1 Isurus oxyrinchus
GGAGGGAGTTCCAGGATTTTGTCCCTGTGGTGTAGGTACACCCACGGCGCTGTTAGGGAGGGAGTTCCAGGATTTTGTCCCTGTGGTGTAGGTACACCCACGGCGCTGTTAGGGAGGGAGTTCCAGGATTTTGTCCCCTGTGTGGTGTAGGTACACCCACAGTGATGTTAGAGAGGGTCTTCCAGGATTTTGTCCCTGTGGTGTGGGTACACCCACAGTGCTGTTAGGGAGGGAGTTCCAGGATTTTGTCCCTGTGGTGTAGGTACACCCACAGCGCTGTTAGGGAGGGAGTTCCATGATTTTGTCCCCTGTGGTGTAGGTACACCCACAGCGCTGTTAGGGAGGGGAGTTCCAGGATTTTGTCCCTGTGGTGTAGGTACACCCACGGTGCTGTTAGGGAGGGAGTTCCAGGATTTTGTACCCTGTGGTGTAGGTACGCCCACGGCGCTGTTAGGGAGGGACTTCCAGGATTTTGTCCCTGTGGTGTAGGTACACGCAGGGCCCTGTTAGGGAGGGAGTTCCAGGATTTTGTCCCCTGTGGTGTAGGTACACCCACAGCGTTGTTAGGGAGGGAGTTCCAGGATTTTGTCCCCTGTGGTGTAGGTACACCCACAGCGCTGTTAGGGAGGGAGTTCCAGGATTTTGTCCCCTGTGGTGTAGGTACACCCACAGCGCTGTGAGGGAGGGAGTTCCAGGATTTTGTCCCCTGTAGTATAGGTAAACTCATGGCGCTGTAAGGGAGGGAGTTCCAGGATTTTCTCCCCTGTGTGGTGTAGGTACACCCACAGTGCTGTTAGGGAGGGAGTTCCAGGATTTTGTCCCTGTGGTGTAGGTACACCCACAGCGCTGTTAGGGAGGGGAGTACCAGGATTTTGTCCCTGTGGTGTAGGTACACCCACAGCGCTGTTACGGAGGGAGTTCCAGGATTTTGTCCCCTGTGGTGTAGGTACACCCACAGCGCTGTTAGTGAGGGAGTTCCAGGATTTTGTCCCTGTGGTGTAGGTACACCCACAGCTCTGTTAGGGAGGGAGTTCTAGGATTTTGTCCCTGTGGTGTAGGTGCACCCACGGCGCTGTTAGGGAGGGAGTTCCATGATTTTGTCCCCTGTGGTGTAGGTACACCCACAGCGCTGTTAGGGAGGGAGTTCCAGGATTTTGTCCCTGTGGTGTAGGTACACCCAAGGTGCTGTTAGGGGAGGGAGTTCCAGGATTTTGTCCCCTGTGGTGTAGGTACACCCAAGGTGCTGTTAGGGAGGGAGTACCAGGATTTTGTCCCCTGTGGTGTAGGTACGCCCACGGCGCTGTTAGGGAGGGACTTCCAGGATTTTGTCCCTGTGGTGTAGGTACACGCAGGGCCCTGTTAGGGAGGGAGTTCCAGGATTTTGTCCCCTGTGGTGTAGGTACACCCACAGCGCTGTTAGGGAGGGAGTTCCAGGATTTTGTCCCCTGTGGTGTAGGTACACCCACAGCGCTGTTAGGGAGGGAGTTCCAGGATTTTGTCCCCTGTGGTGTAGGTACACCCACAGCGCTGTGAGGGAGGGAGTTCCAGGATTTTGTCCCCTGTAGTATAGGTAAACTCATGGCGCTGTAAGGGAGGGAGTTCCAGGATTTTCTCCCCTGTGTGGTGTAGGTACACCCACAGTGCTGTTAGGGAGGGAGTTCCAGGATTTTGTCCCTGTGGTGTAGGTACACCCACAGCGCTGTTAGGGAGGGAGTACCAGGATTTTGTCCCTGTGGTGTAGGTACACCCACAGCGCTGTTACGGAGGGAGTTCCAGGATTTTGTCCCCTGTGGTGTAGGTACAGCCACAGCGCTGTTAGGGAGGGAGTTCCAGGATTTTGTCCCTGTGGTGTAGGTACACCCACAGTGCTGTTAGGGAGGGGAGTTCCAGGATTTTGTCCCTGTGGTGTAGGTACACCCACAGCGCTGTTAGGGAGGGAGTTCTAGGATTTTGTCCCTGTGGTGTAGGTACACCCACGGCGCTGTTAGGGAGGGAGTTCCAGGATTTTGTCCCTGTGGTGTAGGTACACCCACGGCGCTGTTAGGGAGGGAGTTCCAGGATTTTGTCCCCTGTGTGGTGTAGGTACACCCACAGTGATGTTAGAGAGGGTCTTCCAGGATTTTGTCCCTGTGGTGTAGGTACACCCACAGCGCTGTTAGGGAGGGAGTTCCAGGATTTTGTCCCTGTGGTGTAGGTACACCCACAGCACTGTTAGGGAGGGAGTTCCAGGATTTTGTCCCTGTGGTGTAGGTACACCCACAGCGCTGTTAGGGAGGGGAGTTCCAGGATTTTGTCCCCTGTGGTGTAGGTACACCCACAGTGCTGTTAGGGAGGGAGTTCCAGGATTTTGTCCCTGTGATGTAGGTACACCCACAGCGCTGTTAGGGAGGGAGTTCCAGGATTTTGTCCCTGTGGTGTAGGTACACCCACAGCACTGTTAGGGAGGGAGTTCCAGGATTTTGTCCCTGTGGTGTAGGTACACCCACAGCGCTGTTAGGGAGGGAGTTCCAGAATTTTGTCCCGGTGGTGTAGGTACACCCATGGTGCTATTAGGGAGGGAGTTCCAGGATTTTGTCCCCTGTGGTGTAGGTACACCCAGAGCGCTGTTAGGGAGGGAGTTCCAGGATTTTGTCCCCTCTGTGGTGTAGGTACATCCACAGTGCTGTTAGGAAGGGAGCTCCAGGATTTTGACCCTGTGGTGTAGGTACACCCACAGCGCTGTTAGGGAGGGATTTCCAGGATTTTGTCCCTGTGGTGTAGGTACACCCACAGCGCTGTTAGGGAGGGAGTTCCAGGATTTTGTCCCTGTGGTGTAGGTACACCCACAGCGCTGTTAGGGAGGGAGTTCCAGGATTTTGTCCCCTGTGTGGTGTAGGTACACCCACAGCGCTGTTAGGGAGGGAGTTCCAGGATATTGTCCGTGTGGTGTAGGTACACGCACAGCGCTGTTACGGAGTGAGTTCCAGGATTTTGTCCCCTGTGGTGTAGGTACACCCACAGTGCTGTTAGGGAGGGAGTTCCAGGATTTTGACCCAGCGACAGTGAAGGAATGGCCGATATATTTCCAAGTCGGGATGGTGAGGGGCTCGGAGGGGGAACTTCCAGGTGGTGGGTGTTCCCCATGTGTCTGCTGCCCTTGTCCTTCTAGATGGGAGCGGCCGTGGGTTTGGGCGGCGCTGTCGAAGGAGCCTTGGTGAGTTGCTGCAATGCATCTTGTAGATGGTACACACACTGCTGCTACTGTGCGTCGGTGGGTGGAGGGAGTGAATGATTGTGGATGGGGGGCCGATCGAGCGGTGCGGGGGGGGCTGCTTTGTCCTGGACAGTGTCGAGCTTCTCGAGTGTTTTAGGGGCCAGAGGAGGTTACAGAGATAAGGAGGGGTGTAGGGGGCTGGAGAAGGTTACAGAGAAAGGGAGGGGTGTAGTGGCAGGAGGAGGTTACAGAGATAGGGAGGGGTGTAGGGGGCTGGAGGAGGTTACAGAGATAGGGAGGGGTGTAGGAGGCTGGAGGAGTTTACAGAGATAAGGAGGGATGTAGTGGGCTGGAGGAGGTTACAGAGATAGGGAGGGGTGTAGGGGCTGGAGGAGGTTACAGACATAGGGAAAGGTGCAGGGGCTGGAGGAGGTTACAGAGATAGGGAGGGGTGTAGGGGCTGGAGGAGGTAACAGAGATAGGGAGGGGTGTAGGGGGCTGGAGGAGGTTACAGAGATAGGGAGGGGTGTAGGAGGCTGGAGGAGTTTACAGAGATAAGGAGGGATGTAGTGGGCTGGAGGAGGTTACAGAGATAGGGAGGGGTGTAGGGGCTGGAGGAGGTTACAGAGATAGGTAAAGGTGCAGGGGCTGGAGGAGGTTACAGAGATAGGGAGGGGTGTAGGGGCTGGAGGAGGTAACAGAGATACGGAGGGGTGTAGGTGGTGGAGGAGGTTACAGAAACAGGGAGGGCTGTAGGGGGTGGAGGAGGTTACAGAGATAGGGAGGGGTGTAGGGCGCTGGACCTGGTTACAGAGATAGGGAGTGGTGTAGGGTTTGGAGGAGGCTACAGAAATAGGGAGGTGTGTAGGGGCTGGAGGAGGTTACAGAGATAGGGAGGGGTGTAGGGGCTGGAGGAGGTTACAGAGATAGGGAGGGGTGTAGGGGCTGGAGGAGGTTACAGAGATAGGGAGCGGTGTAGGTGCAGGAGGAGGTTACAGACATAGGGAGGGGTATAGGGGCTGGAGGAGATTACTGAGATAGGGAGGGATGTAGGGGGCTGGAGGAGATTACAGAGATAGGGAGGGGTGTAGGGGCTGGAGGAGGTTACAGAGATAGGGAGGGGTGTAGGGGATTGGAGGAGGTTACAGAGATAGGGAGGGATGTAGGGGCTGGAGGAGGTTACAGAGTTAGGGAGGGGTGTAGGGGCTGGAGGAGGTTACAGAGATAGGGAGGGGTGTAGGGGCTGGAGGAGGTTACAGAGATAGGGAGGTGCGCAGGTGCTAGAGGAGGTTACAGAGATAGGGAGGGGTGTAGGGGGACCGGAGGAGGTTACAGAGATAGGGAGGGCTGTAGGGGCTGGAGGAGGTTACAGAGATATGGAGGGGTGTAGGGGCTGGAGGAGGTTACAGAGATAGGGAGGGGTGTAGTGTTTGGAGGAGGCTACAGAGATAGGGAGGGGTGTAGGGGCTGGAGGAGGTTACAGAGATAGGGAGGGGTGTAGGGGCTGGAGGAGGTTACAGAGATAGGGAGGGGTGTAGGTGCAGGAGGAGGTTACAGAGATAGGGAGGGGTGCAGGGGCTGGAGGAGATTACTGAGATAGGGAGGGATGTAGGGGGCTGGAGGAGGTTACAGAGATAGGGAGGGGTGTAGGGGGCTGGAGGAGGTTACAGAGATAGGGAGGGGTGTAGGGGCTGGAGGAGGTTACAGAGATAGGGAGGGGTGTAGGTGGTTGAGGAGGTTACAGAGATAGGGAGGGGTGTCGGGGCTGGAGGAGGTTACAGAGATAGGGAGGTGTGTAGGGGCTGGAGGAGGTTACAGAGATAGGGAGGGGTGTCGGGGCTGGAGGAGGTTACAGAGATAGGGAGGGGTGGAGGGGCTAGAGGAGGTTACAGAGATAGGGAGGGGTGTAGGGGGCTGGAAGAGTTTACAGAGATAGGGAGGGGTGTAGGGGCTGGAAGAGGTTACAGAGATAGGGAGGGGTGTAGGGGCTGGAGGAGGTTACAGAGATAGGGAGGTGTGTAGGGGTGGAGGAGGTTACAGAGATAGGGAGGTGTGTAGGGGCTGGAGGAGGTTACAGAGATAGGGAGGGGTGTAGGGGGCTGGAGGAGTTTACAGAGATAGGGAGGGTTGTAGGGGCTGGAGGAGGTTACAGAGATAGGGAGGGGTCTAGGGGCTGGAGGAGGTTACAGAGATAGGGAGGGGTGTAGGGGGCTGGAGGAGGTTACAGAGATAGGGAGTGGTGTAGGGGGCTGGAGGAGGTTACAGAGATAGGGAGGTGTGTAGGGGGCTGGAGGAGGTTACAGAGATCGGGAGGGGTTTAGGGGCTGGAGGAGGTTACAGAGATAGGGAGGGGTGCAGGGGCTGGAGGAGGTTACAGAGATAGGGAGGGGTGTAGGTGCTGGAGGAGGTTACAGAGATAGGGAGGGGTGTCGGGGCTGGAGGAGGTTACAGAGATAGGGAGGTGTGTAGGGGGTGGAGGAGGTTACAGAGATAGGGAGGGGTGTCGGGGCTGTAGGAGGTTACAGAGATAGGGAGGGGTGGAGGGGCTGGAGGAGGTTACAGAGATAGGGAGGGGTGTAGGGGGCTGGAGGAGTTTACAGAGATAGGGAGGGGTGTACGGGCTGGAGGAGGTTACAGAGATAGGGAGGGGTGTAGGGGCTGGAGGAGGTTACAGAGATAGGGAGGGGGTGTAGGGGGCTGGAGGAGGTTACAGAGATAGGGAGGGGTGTAGTGTTTGGAGGAGGCTACAGAGATAGGGAGGGGTGTAGGGGCTGGAGGAGGTTACAGAGATAGGGAGGGGTGTAGGGGCTGGAGGAGGTTACAGAGATAGGGAGGGGTGCAGGTGCAGGAGGAGGTTACAGAGATAGGGAGGGGTGCAGGGGCTGGAGGAGATTACTGAGATAGGGAGGGATGTAGGGGGCTGGAGGAGGTTACAGAGATAGGGAGGGGTGTAGGGGGCTGGAGGAGTTTACAGAGATAGGGAGGGGTGTAGGGGGTGGAGGAGGTTACAGAGATAGGGAGGTGTGTAGGGGCTGGAGGAGGTTACAGAGATAGGGAGGGGTGTCGGGGCTGGAGGAGGTTACAGAGATAGGGAGGGGTGGAGGGGCTAGAGGAGGTTACAGAGATAGGGAGGGGTGTAGGGGGCTGGAGGAGTTTACAGAGATAGGGAGGGGTGTAGGGGCTGGAAGAGGTTACAGAGATAGGGAGGGGTGTAGGGGCTGGAGGAGGTTACAGAGATAGGGAGGTGTGTAGGGGTGGAGGAGGTTACAGAGATAGGGAGGTGTGTAGGGGCTGGAGGAGGTTACAGAGATAGGGAGGGGTGTAGGGGGCTGGAGGAGTTTTCAGAGATAGGGAGGGTTGTAGGGGCTGGAGGAGGTTACAGAGATAGGGAGGGGTCTAGGGGCTGGAGGAGGTTACAGAGATAGGGAGGGGTGTAGGGGGCTGGAGGACGTTACAGAGATAGGGAGTGGTGTAGGGGGCTGGAGGAGGTTACAGAGATAGGGAGGTGTGTAGGGGGCTGGAGGAGGTTACAGAGATCGGGAGGGGTTTAGGGGCTGGAGGAGGTTACAGAGATAGGGAGGGGTGCAGGGGCTGGAGGAGGTTACAGAGATAGGGAGGGGTGTAGGTGCTGGAGGAGGTTACAGAGATAGGGAGGGGTGTCGGGGCTGGAGGAGGTTACAGAGATAGGGAGGTGTGTAGGGGGTGGAGGAGGTTACAGAGATAGGGAGGGGTGTCGGGGCTGGAGGAGGTTACAGAGATAGGGAGGGGTGGAGGGGCTGGAGGAGGTTACAGAGATAGGGAGGGGTGTAGGGGGCTGGAGGAGTTTACAGAGATAGGGAGGGGTGTACGGGCTGGAGGAGGTTACAGAGATAGGGAGGGGTGTAGGGGCTGGAGGAGGTTACAGAGATAGGGAGGGGTGTAGGGGGCTGGAGGAGGTTACAGAGATAGGGAGGGGTTTAGGGGGCTGGAGGAGTTTACAGAGATAGGGAGGGGTGTAGGGGGCTGGAGGAGGTTACAGAGATAGGGAGGGGTTTAGGGGCTGGAGGAGGTTACAGAGATAGGGAGGGGTGTAGTGTTTGGAGGAGGCTACAGAGATAGGGAGGGGTGTAGGGGGTGGAGGAGGTTACAGAGATAGGGAGGTGTGTAGGGGCTGGAGGAGGTTACAGAGATAGGGAGGGGTGTAGGTGCAGGAGGAGGTTACAGAGATAGGGAGGGGTGCAGGGGCTGGAGGAGATTACTGAGATAGGGAGGGATGTAGGGGGCTGGAGGAGGTTACAGAGATAGGGAGTGGTGTAGGGGGCTCGAGGAGGTTACAGAGATAGGGAGTGGTGTAGGGGCTGGAGGCGGTTACAGAGATAGGGAGGGGTGTAGGTGGTTGAGGAGGTTACAGAGATAGGGAGGGGTGTCGGGGCTGGAGGAGGTTACAGAGATAGGGAGGTGTGTAGGGGGTGGAGGAGGTTACAGAGATAGGGAGGGGTGTCGGGGCTCGAGGAGGTTACAGAGATAGGGAGGGGTGGAGGGGCTAGAGGAGGTTACAGAGATAGGGAGGGGTGTAGTGGGCTGGAGGAGTTTACAGAGATAGGGAGGGGTGTAGGGGCTGGAGGAGGTTACAGAGATAGGGAGGGGTGTAGGGGCTGGAGGAGGTTACAGAGATAGGGAGGGGTGTAGGGGGCTGGAGGAGGTTACAGAGATACGGAGGGGTGCAGGGGGCTGGAGCAGGTTACAGAGATAGGGAGGGGTGTAGGGGGCTGGAGGAGGTTACAGAGATAGGGAGGGGTTTAGGGGCTGGAGGAGGTTACAGAGATAGGGAGGTGTGTAGGGGTGGAGGAGGTTACATAGATAGGGAGGTGTGTTGGGGCTGGAGGAGGTTACAGAGATAGGGAGGGGTGTAGGGGGCTGGAGGAGTTTACAGAGATAAGGAGGGTTGTAGGGCCTGGAGGAGGTTACAGAGATAGGGAGGGGTCTAGGGGCTGGAGGAGGTTACAGAGATAGGGAGGGGTGGAGGGGGCTGGAGGAGGTTACAGAGATAGGGAGTGGTGTAGGGGGCTGGAGGAGGTTACAGAGATAGGGAGGGGTGTAGGGGGCTGGAGGAGGTTACAGAGATCGGGAGGGGTTTAGGGGCTGGAGGAGGTTACAGAGATAGGGAGGGGTGCAGGGGCTGGAGGAGGTTACAGAGATAGGGAGGGGTGTAGGTGCTGGAGGAGGTTACAGAGATAGGGAGGTGTGTCGGGGCTGGAGGAGGTTACAGAGATAGGGAGGTGTGAAGGGGGTGGAGGAGGTTACAGAGATAGGGAGGGGTGTCGGGGCTGGAGGAGGTTACAGAGATAGGGAGGGGTGGAGGGGCTGGAGGAGGTTACAGAGATAGGGAGGGGTGTAGGGGGCTGGAGGAGTTTACAGAGATAGGGAGGGGTGTAGGGGCTGGAGGAGTTTACAGAGATAGGGAGGTGTGTAGGGGCTGGAGCAGGTTACAGAGATAGGGAGGGGTGTAGGGGGCTGGAGGAGGTTACAGAGATAGGGAGGGGGTGTAGGGGGCTGGAGGAGGTTACAGAGATAGGGAGGGATGTAGGGGGCTGGAGGAGATTACAGAGATAGGGAGGGGTTTAGGGGGTTGGAGGAGGTTACAGAGATAGGGAGGGGTGTAGGGGCTGGAGGAGGTTACAGAGATAGGGAGGGGTGTAGGGGGTTGGAGGAGGTTACAGAGATAGGGAGGAATGTAGGGGCTGGAGGATGTTACAGAGATAGGGAGTGGTGTAGGGGGCTGGAGGAGGTTACAGAGATAGGGAGGGGTGTAGGGGCTGGAGGAGGTTACAGAGATAGGGAGGGGTGTAGGTGGTTGAGGAGGTTACAGAGATAGGGAGGGGTGTCGGGGCTGGAGGAGGTTACAGAGATAGGGAGGTGTGTAGGGGGTGGAGGAGGTTACAGAGATAGGGAGGGGTGTCGGGGCTCGAGGAGGTTACAGAGATAGGGAGGGGTGGAGGGGCTAGAGGAGGTTACAGAGATAGGGAGGGGTGTAGGGGGCTGGAGGAGTTTACAGAGATAGGGAGGGGTGTAGGGGCTGGAGGAGGTTACAGAGATAGGGAGGGGTGTAGGGGCTGGAGGAGGTTACAGAGATAGGGAGGGGCGTAGGGGGCTGGAGGAGGTTACAGAGATAGGGAGGGGTGTAGGGGGCTGGAGCAGGTTACAGAGATAGGGAGGGGTTTAGGGGCTGGAGGAGGTTACAGAGATAGGGAGGTGTGTAGGGGTGGAGGAGGTTACATAGATAGGGAGGTGTGTTGGGGCTGGAGGAGGTTACAGAGATAGGGAGGGGTGTAGGGGGCTGGAGGAGTTTACAGAGATAGGGAGGGTTGTAGGGGCTGGAGGAGGTTACAGAGATAGGGAGGGGTCTAGGGGCTGGAGGAGGTTACAGAGATAGGGAGGGGTGCAGGGGGCTGGAGGAGGTTACAGAGATAGGGAGTGGTGTAGGGGGCTGGAGGAGGTTACAGAGATAGGGAGGGGTGTAGGGGGCTGGAGGAGGTTACAGAGATCGGGAGGGGTTCAGGGGCTGGAGGAGGTTACAGAGATAGGGAGGGGTGCAGGGGCTGGAGGAGGTTACAGAGATAGGGAGGGGTGTAGGTGCTGGAGGAGTTTACAGAGATAGGGAGGGGTGTCGGGGCTGGAGGAGGTTACAGAGATAGGGAGGTGTGAAGGGGGTGGAGGAGGTTACAGAGATAGGGAGGGGTGTCGGGGCTGGAGGAGGTTACAGAGATAGGGAGGGGTGGAGGGGCTGGAGGAGGTTACAGAGATAGGGAGGGGTGTAGGGGGCTGGAGGAGTTTACAGAGATAGGGAGGGGTGTAGGGGCTGGAGGAGTTTACAGAGATAGGGAGGTGTGTAGGGGCTGGAGCAGGTTACAGAGATAGGGAGGGGTGTAGGGGGCTGGAGGAGGTTACAGAGATAGGGAGGGGTGTAGGGGGCTGGAGGAGGTTACAGAGATAGGGAGGGATGTAGGGGGCTGCAGGAGATTACAGAGATAGGGAGGGGTGTAGGGGCTGGAGGATGTTACAGAGTTAGGGAGGGGTGTAGGGGCTGGAGGAGGTTACAGAGATAGGGAGAGGTGTAGGGGCTGGAGGAGGTTACAGAGATAGGGAGGTGCGCAGGTGCTGGAGGAGGTTACAGAGATAGGGAGGGGTGTAAGGGGACCGGAGGAGGTTACAGAGATAGGGAGGGCTGTAGGGGCTGGAGGAGGTTACAGAGATATGGAGGGGTGTAGGGGCTGGAGGAGGTTACAGAGATAGGGAGGGGTGTAGTGTTTGGAGGAGGCTACAGAGATAGGGAGGGGTGTAGGGGCTGGAGGAGGTTACAGAGATAGGGAGGGGTGTAGGGGCTGGAGGAGGTTACAGAGATAGGGAGGGGTGTAGGTGCTTGAGGAGGTTACAGAGATAGGGAGAGGTGCAGGGGCTGGAGGAGATTACTGAGATAGGGAGGGATGTAGGGGGCTGGAGGAGGTTACAGAGATAGGGAGGGGTGTAGGGGGCTGGTGGAGGTTACAGAGATAGGGAGGGGTGTAGGGGCAGGAGGAGGTTACAGAGATAGGGAGGGGTGTAGGTGGTTGAGGAGGTTACAGAGATAGGGAGGGGTGTCGGGGCTGGAGGAGGTTACAGAGATAGGGAGGTGTGTAGGGGGTGGAGGAGGTTACAGAGATAGGGAGGGGTGTCGGGGCTGGAGGAGGTTACAGAGATAGGGTGGGGTGGAGGTTCTAGAGGAGGTTACAGAGATAGGGAGGGGTGTAGGGGGCTGGAGGAGTTTACAGAGATAGGGAGGGGTGTAGGGGCTGGAGGAGGTTACAGAGATATGGAGGGGTGTAGGGTCTGGAGGAGGTTACAGAGATAGGGAGGGGTGTAGGGGGCTGGAGGAGGTTACAGAGATAGGGAGGGGTGTAGGGGGCTGGAGCAGGTTACAGAGATAGGGAGGGGTGTAGGGGGCTGGAGGAGGTTACAGAGATCGGGAGGGGTTTAGGGGCTGGAGGAGGTTACAGAGATAGGGAGGTGTGTAGGGGTGGAGGAGGTTACAGAGATAGGGAGGTGTGTAGGGGCTGGAGGAGGTTACAGAGATAGGGAGGGGTGTAGGGGGCTGGAGGAGTTTACAGAGATAGGGAGGGTTGTAGGGGCTGGAGGAGGTTACAGAGATAGGGAGGGGTGTAGGGGGCTGGAGGAGGTTACAGAGATAGGGAGGGGTGTAGGGGGCTGGAGGAGGTTACAGAGATCGGGAGGGGTTTCGGGGCTGGAGGAGATTACACAGATAGGGAGGGGTGCAGGGGCTGGAGGAGGTTACAGAGATAGGGAGGGGTGTAGGTGCTGGAGGAGGTTACAGAGATAGGGAGGGGTGTAGGGGGCTGGAGAAGGTTACAGAGAAAGGGAGGGGTGTAGTGGCAGGAGGAGGTTACAGAGATAGGGAGGGGTGTAGGGGGCTGGAGGAGGTTACAGAGATAGGGAGGGGTGTAGGAGGCTGGAGGAGTTTACAGAGATAAGGAGGGATGTAGTGGGCTGGAGGAGGTTACAGAGATACGGAGGGGTGTAGGGGCTGGAGGAGGTTACAGAGATAGGGAAAGGTGCAGGGGCTGGAGGAGGTTACAGAGATAGGGAGGGGTGTAGGGGCTGGAGGAGGTAACAGAGATAGGGAGGGGTGTAGGGGGCTGGAGGAGGTTACAGAGATAGGGAGGGGTGTAGGGGGCTGGAGGAGTTTACAGAGATAAGGAGGGATGTAGTGGGCTGGAGGAGGTTACAGAGATAGGGAGGGGTGTAGGGGCTGGAGGAGGTTACAGAGATAGGGAAAGGTGCAGGGGCTGGAGGAGGTTACAGAGATAGGGAGGGGTGTAGGGGCTGGAGGAGGTAACAGAGATACGGAGGGGTGTAGGTGGTGGAGTAGGTTACAGAAACAGGGAGGGGTGTAGGGGGTGGAGGAGGTTACAGAGATAGGGAGGGGTGTAGGGCGCTGGACGTGGTTACAGAGATAGGGAGTGGTGTAGGGTTTGGAGGAGGCTACAGAAATAGGGATGTGTGTAGGGGCTGGAGGAGGTTACAGAGATAGGGAGGGGTGTAGGGGCTGGAGGAGGTTACAGAGATAGGGAGGGGTGTAGGGGCTGGAGGAGGTTACAGAGATAGGGAGCGATGTAGGTGCAGGAGGAGGTTACAGACATAGGGAGGGGTGTAGGGGCTGGAGGAGATTACAGAGAGAGGGAGGGGTGTAGGGGGTTGGAGGAGGTTACAGAGATAGGGAGGGGTGTAGGGGATTGGAGGAAGTTACAGAGATAGGGAGGGATGTAGGGGCTGGAGGAGGTTACAGAGTTAGGGAGGGGTGTAGGGGCTGGAGGAGGTTACAGAGATAGCGAGGGGTGTAGGGGCTGGAGGAGGTTACAGAGATAGGGAGGTGCGCAGGTGCTGGAGGAGGTTACAGAGATAGGGAGGGGTGTAGGGGGACCGGAGGAGGTTACAGAGATAGGGAGGGCTGTAGGGGCTGGAGGAGGTTACAGAGATATGGAGGGGTGTAGGGGCTGGAGGAGGTTACAGAGATAGGGAGGGGTGTAGTGTTTGGAGGAGGCTACAGAGATAGGGAGGGGTGTAGGGGCTGGAGGAGGTTACAGAGATAGGGAGGGGTGTAGGGGCTGGAGGAGGTTACAGAGATAGGGAGGGGTGTAGGTGCAGGAGGAGGTTACAGAGATAGGGAGGGGTGCAGGGGCTGGAGGAGATTACTGAGATAGGGAGGGATGTAGGGGGCTGGAGGAGGTTACAGAGATAGGGAGGGGTGTAGGGGGCTGGAGGAGGTTACAGAGATAGGGAGGGGTGTAGGGGCTGGAGGAGGTTACAGAGATAGGGAGGGGTGTAGGTGGTTGAGTTGGTTACAGAGATAGGGAGGGGTGTCGGGGCTGGAGGAGGTTACAGAGATAGGGAGGTGTGTAGGGGGTGGAGGAGGTTACAGAGATAGGGAGGAGTGGAGGGGCTAGAGGAGGTTACAGAGATAGGGAGGGGTGTAGGGGGCTGGAGGAGTTTACAGAGATAGGGAGGGGTGTAGGGGCTGGAGGAGGTTACAGAGATAGGGAGGGGTGTAGGGGCTGGAGGAGGTTACAGAGATAGGGAGGTGTGTAGGGGTGGAGGAGGTTACAGAGATAGGGAGGTGTGTAGGGGCTGGAGGAGGTTACAGAGATAGGGAGGGGTGTAGGGGGCTGGAGGAGTTTACAGAGATAGGGAGGGTTGTAGGGGCTGGAGGAGGTTACAGAGATAGGGAGGGGTGTAGGGGGCTGGAGGAGTTTACAGAGATAGGGAGGGGTGTAGGGGCTGGAGGAGGTTACAGAGATAGGGAGGGGTGTAGGGGCTGGAGGAGGTTACAGAGATAGGGAGGTGTGTAGGGGTGGAGGAGTTTACAGAGATAGGGAGGTGTGTAGGGGCTGGAGGAGGTTACAGAGATAGGGAGGGGTGTAGGGGGCTGGAGGAGTTTACAGAGATAGGGAGGGTTGTAGGGGCTGGAGGAGGTTACAGAGATAGGGAGGGGTCTAGGGGCTGGAGGAGGTTACAGAGATAGGGAGGGGTGTAGGGGGCTGGAGGAGGTTACAGAGATAGGGAGTGGTGTAGGGGGCTGGAGGAGGTTACAGAGATAGGGAGGGGTGTAGGGGGCTGGAGGAGGTTACAGAGATCGGGAGGGGTTTAGGGGCTGGAGGAGGTTACAGAGATAGGGAGGGGTGCAGGGGCTGGAGGAGGTTACAGAGATAGGGAGGGGTGTAGGGGCTGGAGGAGGTTACAGAGATAGGGAGGGGTGTCGGGGCTGGAGGAGATTACAGAGATAGGGAGGGGTGGAGGGGCTGGAGGAGGTTACAGAGATAGGGAGGGGTGTAGGGGGCTGGAGGAGTTTACAGAGATAGGGAGGGGTGTACAGGCTGGAGGAGGTTACAGAGATAGGGAGGGGTGTAGGGGCTGGAGGAGGTTACAGAGATAGGGAGGGGTGTAGGGGGCTGGAGGAGGTTACAGAGATAGGGAGGGGTGTAGGGGGCTGGAGGAGGTTACAGAGATAGGGAGGGGTGTAGGGGGCTGGAGGAGGTTACAGAGATAGGGAGGGGTATAGGGGCTGGAGGAGGTTACAGAGATAGGGAGGGGTGTAGTGTTTGGAGGAGGCTACAGAGATAGGGAGGGGTGTAGGGGCTGGAGGAGGTTACAGAGATAGGGAGGGGTGTAGGGGCTGGAGGAGGTTACAGAGATAGGGAGGGGTGTAGGTGCAGGAGGAGGTTACAGAGATAGGGAGGGGTGCAGGGGCTGGAGGAGATTACTGAGATAGGGAGGGATGTAGGGGGCTGGAGGAGGTTACAGAGATAGGGAGTGGTGTAGGGGGCTGGAGGAGGTTACAGAGATAGGGAGGGGTGTAGGGGCTGGAGGAGGTTACAGAGATAGGGAGGGGTGTAGGTGGTTGAGGAGGTTACAGAGATAGGGAGGGGTGTCGGGGCTGGAGGTGGTTACAGAGATAGGGAGGTGTGTAGGGGGTGGAGGAGGTTACAGAGTTAGGGAGGGGTGTCGGGGCTCGAGGAGGTTACAGAGATAGGGAGGGGTGGAGGGGCTAGAGGAGGTTACAGAGATAGGGAGGGGTGTAGGGGGCTGGAGGAGTTTACAGAGATAGGGAGGGGTGTAGGGGCTGGAGGAGGTTACAGAGATAGGGAGGGGTGTAGGGGCTGGAGGAGGTTACAGAGATAGGGAGGGGTGTAGGGGGCTGGAGGAGGTTACAGAGATAGGGAGGGGTGTAGGGGGCTGGAGCAGGTTACAGAGATAGGGAGGGGTGTAGTGGGCTGGAGGAGGTTTCAGAGATAGGGAGGGGTTTAGGGGCTGGAGGAGGTTACAGAGATAGGGAGGTGTGTTGGGGTGGAAGAGGTTACAGAGATAGGGAGGTGTGTTGGGGCTGGAGGAGGTTACAGAGATAGGGAGGGGTGTAGGGGGCTGGAGGAGTTTACAGAGATAGGGAGGGTTGTAGGGGCTGGAGGAGGTTACAGAGATAGGGAGGGGTGTCGGGGCTGGAGGAGGTTACAGAGATAGGGAGGGGTGTAGGGGGCTGGAGGAGGTTACAGAGATAGGGAGTGGTGTAGGGGGCTGGAGGAGGTTACAGAGATAGGGAGGGGTGTAGGGGCTGGAGGAGGTTACAGAGATAGGGAGAGGTGTAGGGGCTGGAGGAGGTTACAGAGATAGGGAAAGGTGCAGGGGCTGGAGGAGGTTACAGAGATAGGGAGGGGTGTAGGGGCTGGAGGAGGTAACAGAGATACGGAGGGGTGTAGGTGGTGGAGGAGGTTACAGAAACAGGGAGTGGTGTAGGGGGTGGAGGAGGTTACAGAGATAGGGAGGGGTGTAGGGCGCTGGACGTGGTTACAGAGATAGGGAGTGGTGTAGGGTTTGGAGGAGGCTACAGAAATAGGGAGGTGTGTAGGGGCTGGAGGAGGTTACAGAGATAGGGAGGGGTGTAGGGGCTGGAGGAGGTTACAGAGATAGGGAGGGGTGTAGGGGCTGGAGGAGGTTACAGAGATAGGGAGCGGTGTAGGTGCAGGAGGAGGTTACAGACATAGGGAGGGGTGTAGGGGCTGGAGGAGATTACAGAGATAGGTAGGGGTGTAGGGGGTTGGAGGAGGTTACAGAGATAGGGAGGGGTGTAGGGGATTGGAGGAAGTTACAGAGATAGGGAGGGATGTAGGGGCTGGAGGAGGTTACAGAGTTAGGGAGGGGTGTAGGGGCTGGAGGAGGTTACAGAGATAGGGAGGGGTGTCGGGGCTGGAGGAGGTTACAGAGATAGGGAGGTGTGTAGGGGGTGGAGGAGGTTACAGAGATAGGGAGGGGGTGTCGGGGCTGGAGGAGGTTACAGAGATAGGGAGGGGTGGAGGGGATGGAGGAGGTTACAGAGATAGGGAGGGGTGTAGGGGGCTGGAGGAGTTTACAGAGATAGGGAGGGGTGTAGGGGCTGGAGGAGGTTACAGAGATAGGGAGGGGTGTAGGGGCTGGAGGAGGTTACAGAGATAGGGAGGGGTGTAGGGGGCTGGAGGAGGTTACAGAGATAGGGAGGGGTGTAGGGGGCTGGAGGAGGTTACAGAGATAGGGAGGGATGTAGGGGGCTGGAGGAGGTTACAGAGATAGGGAGGTGTTTAGGGGCTGGAGGAGGTTACAGAGATAGCGAGCGGTGTAGGGGGCTGGAGGAGGTTACAGAGATAGGGAGGGGTGTAGGGGGCTGGAGGAGGTTACAGAGATAGGGACGGGTTTAGGGGCTGGAGGAGGTTACAGAGATAGGGAGGCGTGCAAGGGCTGGAGGAGGTTACAGAGATAGGGAGGGGTGTAGTGTTTGGAGGAGGCTACAGAGATAGGGAGGGGTGTAGGGGCTGGAGGGTTACAGAGATAGGGAGGGGTGTAGGGGCTGGAGGAGGTTACAGAGATAGGGAGGGGTGTAGGTGCAGGAGGAGGTTACAGAGATACGGAGGGGTGCAGGGGCTGGAGGAGATTACTGAGATAGGGAGGGATGTAGGGGGCTGGAGGAGGTTACAGAGATAGGGAGGGGTGTAGGGGGCTGGAGGAGGTTACAGAGATAGGGAGGGGTGTAGGGGCTGGAGGAGGTTACAGAGATTGGGAGGGGTGTAGGTGGTTGAGGAGGTTACAGAGATAGGGAGGGGTGTCGTGGCTGGAGGAGGTTACAGAGATAGGGAGGTGTGTAGGGGGTGGAGGAGGTTACAGAGATAGGGAGGGGTGTCGGGGCTCGAGGAGGTTACAGAGATAGGGAGGGGTGGAGGGGCTAGAGGAGGTTACAGAGATAGGGAGGGGTGTAGGGGGCTGGAGGAGGTTAACAGAGATAGGGAGGGGTGTAGGGGCTGGAGGAGGTTACAGAGATAGGGAGGGGTGTAGGGGCTGGAGGAGGTTACAGAGATAGGGAGGGGTGTAGGGGGCTGGAGGAGGTTACAGAGATAGGGAGGGGTGTAGGGGATGGAGCAGGTTACAGAGATAGGGAGGGGTGTAGGGGGCTGGAGGAGGTTACAGAAATAGGGAGGGGTTTTGGGGCTGGAGGAGTTTACAGAGATAGGGAGGTGTGTAGGGGTGGAGGAGGTTACAGAGATAGGGAGGTGTGTTGGGGCTGGAGGAGGTTACAGAGATAGGGAGGGGTGTAGGGGGCTGGAGGAGTTTACAGAGATAGGGAGGGTTGTAGGGGCTGGAGGAGGTTACAGAGATAGGGAGGGGTCTAGGGGCTGGAGGAGGTTACAGAGATAGGGAGGGGTGTAGGGGGCTGGAGGAGGTTACAGAGATAGGGAGTGGTGTAGGGGGCTGGAGGAGGTTACAGAGATAGGGAGGGGTGTAGGGGGGCTGGAGGAGGTTACAGAGATCAGGAGGGGTTTAGGGGCTGGAGGAGGTTACAGAGATAGGGAGGGGTGTAGTGTTTGGAGGAGGCTACAGAGATAGGGAGGGGTGTAGGGGCTGGAGGAGGTTACAGAGATAGGGAGGGGTGTAGGGGCTGGAGGAGGTTACAGAGATAGGGAGGGGTGTAGGTGCAGGAGGAGGTTACAGAGATAGGGAGGGGGGCAGGGGCTGGAGGAGTTTACTGAGATAGGGAGGGATGTAGGGGGCTGGAGGAGGTTACAGAGATAGGGAGGGGTGTAGGGGGCTGGAGGAGGTTACAGAGATAGGGAGGGGTGTAGGGGCTGGAGCAGGTTACAGAGATAGGGAGGGGTGTAGGTGGTTGAGGAGGTTACAGAGATAGGGAGGGGGTGTCGGGGGCTGGAGGAGGTTACAGAGATAGGGAGGTGTGTAGGGGGTGGAGGAGGTTACAGAGATAGGGAGGGGTGTCGGTGCTGGAGGAGGTTACAGAGATAGGGAGGGGTGTAGGGGCTAGAGGAGGTTACAGAGATAGGGAGGGGGTGTAGGGGGCTGGAGGAGTTTACAGAGATAGGGAGGGGTGTAGGGGCTGGAGGAGGTTACAGAGATAGGGAGGGGTGTAGGGGCTGGAGGAGGTTACAGAGATAGGGAGGGGTGTAGGGGGCTGGAGGAGGTTACAGAGATAGGGAGTGGTGTAGGGGGCTGGAGGAGGTTACAGAGATAGGGAGGGGTGTAGGGGGCTGGAGGAGGTTACAGAGATCGGGAGGGGTTTAGGGGCTGGAGGAGGTTACAGAGATAGGGACGGGTGCAGGGGCTGGAGGAGGTTACAGAGATAGGGAGGGGTGTATGTGCTGGAGGAGGTTACAGAGATAGGGAGGGGTGTCGGGGCTGGAGGAGGTTACAGAGATAGGGAGGTGTGAAGGGGGTGGAGGAGGTTACAGAGATAGGGAGGGGTGTCGGGGCTGGAGGAGGTTACAGAGATAGGGAGTGGTGGAGGGGCTGGAGGAGGTTACAGAGATAGGGAGGGGTGTAGGGGGCTGGAGGAGTTTACAGAGATAGGGAGGGGTGTAGGGGCTGGAGGAGGTTACAGAGATAGGGAGGGGTGTAGGGGCTGGAGCAGGTTACAGAGATAGGGAGGGGTGTAGGGGGCTGGAGGAGGTTACAGAGATAGGGAGTGGTGTAGGGGGCTGGAGGAGGTTACAGAGATAGGGAGGGATGTAGGGGGCTGGAGGAGATTACAGAGATAGGGAGGGGGTGTAGGGGGTTGGAGGAGGTTACAGAGATAGGGAGGGGTGTATGGGCTGGAGGAGGTTACAGAGATAGGGAGGGGTGTAGGGGGTTGGAGGAGGTTACAGAGATAGGGAGGGATGTAGGGGCTGGAGGAGGTTACAGAGTTAGGGAGGGGTGTAGGGGCTGGAGGAGGTTACAGAGATAGGGAGGGGTGTAGGGGCTGGAGGAGGTTACAGAGATAGGGAGGTGCGCAGGTGCTGGAGGAGGTTACAGAGATAGGGAGGGGTGTAGGGGGGACCGGAGGAGGTTACAGAGATAGGGAGGGCTGTAGGGGCTGGAGGAGGTTACAGAGATATGGAGGGGGTGTAGGGGCTGGAGGAGGTTACAGAGATAGGGAGGGGTGTAGTGTTTGGAGGAGGCTACAGAGATAGGGAGGGGTGTAGGGGCTGGAGGAGGTTACAGAGATAGGGAGGGGTGTAGGGGCTGGAGGAGGTTACAGAGATAGGGAGGGGTGTAGGTGCATGAGGAGGTTACAGAGATAGGGAGGGGTGCAGGGGCTGGAGGAGATTACTGAGATAGGGAGGGATGTTGGGGGCTGGAGGAGGTTACAGAGATAGGGAGGGGTGTAGGGGGCTGGAGGAGGTTACAGAGATAGGGAGGTGTGTAGGGGCTGGAGGAGGTTACAGAGATAGGGAGGGGTGTAGGTGGTTGAGGAGGTTACAGAGATAGGGAGGGGTGTCGGGGCTGGAGGAGGTTACAGAGATAGGGAGGTGTGTAGGGGGTGGAGGAGGTTACAGAGATAGGGAGGGGTGTCGGGGCTGGAGGAGGTTACAGAGATAGGGTGGGGTGGAGGTGCTAGAGGAGGTTACAGAGATAGGGAGGGGTGTAGGGGGC
This sequence comes from Isurus oxyrinchus, assembly GCA_026770705.1. NCBI lineage: Eukaryota > Metazoa > Chordata > Chondrichthyes > Lamniformes > Lamnidae > Isurus > Isurus oxyrinchus. The sequence goes on from JANJGN010004746.1 coordinate 19,664, forward strand.
TGGATGAGTTTACAGAGATAGGGAGGGGTGTAGGGGCTGGAGGAGGTTACAGAGATATGGAGGGGTGTAGGGTCTGGAGGAGGTTACAGAGATAGGGAGGGGTGTAGGGGGCTGGAGGAGGTTACAGAGATAGGAGGGGTGTAGGGGGCTGGAGCAGGTTACAGAGATAGGGAGGGGTGTAGGGGGCTGGAGGAGGTTACAGAGATAGGGAGGGGTTTAGGGGCTGGAGGAGGTTACAGAGATAGGGAGGTGTGTAGGGGTGGAGGAGGTTACAGAGATAGGGAGGTGTGTTGGGGTAGAGGAGGTTACAGAGATAGGGCGGGGTGTAGGGGGCTGGAGGAGTTTGCAGAGATAGGGAGGGTTGTAGGGGCTGGAGGAGGTTACAGAGATAGGGAGGGGTCTAGGGGCTGGAGGAGGTTACAGAGATATGGAGGGGTGTAGGGGGCTGGAGGAGGTTACAGAGATAGGGAGTGGTGTAGGGGGCTGGAGGAGGTTACAGAGATAGGGAGGGGTGTAGGGGGCTGGAGGAGGTTACAGAGATCGGGAGGGGTTTAGGGGCTGGAGGAGGTTACAGAGATAGGGAGGGGTGCAGGGGCTGGAGGAGGTTACAGAGATAGGGAGGGGTGTAGGTGCTGGAGGAGGTTACAGAGATAGGGAGGGGTGTCGGGGCTGGAGGAGGTTACAGAGATAGGGAGGTGTGAAGGGGGTGGAGGAGGTTACAGAGATAGGGAGGGGTGTCGGGGCTGGAGGAGGTTACAGAGATAGGGAGGGGTGGAGGGGCTGGAGGAGGTTACAGAGATAGGGAGGGGTGTAGGGGGCTGGAGGAGTTTACAGAGATAGGGAGGGGTGTAGGGGCTGGTGGAGGTTACAGAGATAGGGAGGGGTGTAGGGGCTGGAGGAGGTTACAGAGATAGTGAGGGGTGTAGGGGGCTGGAGGAGGTTACAGAGATAGGGAGGGGTGTAGGGGGCTGGAGCAGGTTACAGAGATAGGGAGGGGTGTAGGGGGCTGGAGGAGGTTACAGAGATAGGGAGGGGTTTAGGGGCTGGAGGAGGTTACAGAGATAGGGAGGTGTGTAGGGGTGGAGGAGGTTACAGAGATAGGGAGGTGTGTTGGGGCTAGAGGAGGTTACAGAGATAGGGAGGGGTGTAGGGGGCTGGAGGAGTTTGCAGAGATAGGGAGGGTTGTAGGGGCTGGAGGAGGTTACAGAGATAGGGAGGGGTCTAGGGGCTGGAGGAGGTTACAGAGATAGGGAGGGGTGTAGGGGGCTGGAGGAGGTTACAGAGATAGGGAGTGGTGTAGGGGGCTGGAGGAGGTTACAGAGATAGGGAGGGGTGTAGGGGGCTGGAGGAGGTTACAGAGATCGGGAGGGGTTTAGGGGCTGGAGGAGGTTACAGAGATAGGGAGGGGTGCAGGGGCTGGAGGAGGTTACAGAGATAGGGAGGGGTGTAGGTGCTGGAGGAGGTTACAGAGATAGGGAGGGGTGTCGGGGCTGGAGGAGGTTACAGAGATAGGGAGGTGTGAAGGGGGTGGAGGAGGTTACAGAGATAGGGAGGGGTGTCGGGGCTGGAGGAGGTTACCGAGATAGGGAGGGGTGGAGGGGCTGGAGGAGGTTACAGAGATAGGGAGGGGTGTAGGGGGCTGGAGGACTTTACAGAGATAGGGAGGGGTGTAGGGGCTGGAGGAGGTTACAGAGATAGGGAGGGGTGTAGGGGCTGGAGGAGGTTACAGAGATAGTGAGGGGTGTAGGGGGCTGGAGGAGGTTACAGAGATAGGGAGTGGTGTAGGGGGCTGGAGGAGGTTACAGAGATAGGGAGGGATGTAGGGGGCTGGAGGAGATTACAGAGATAGGGAGGGGTGTAGGGGGTTGGAGGAGGTTACAGAGATAGGGAGGGGGTGTAGGGGCTGGAGGAGGTTACAGAGATAGGGAGGGGTGTAGGGGGTTGGAGGAGGTTACAGAGATAGGGAGGGATGTAGGTGCTGGAGGAGGTTACAGAGTTAGGGAGGGGTGTAGGGGCTGGAGGAGGTTACAGAGATAGGGAGGGGTGTAGGGGCTGGAGGAGGTTACAGAGATAGGGAGGTGCGCAGGTGCTGGAGGAGGTTACAGAGATAGGGAGGGGTGTAGGGGGACCGGAGGAGGTTACAGAGATAGGGAGGGCTGTAGGGGCTGGAGGAGGTTACAGAGATATGGAGGGGTGTAGGGGCTGGAGGAGGTTACAGAGATAGGGAGGGGTGTAGTGTTTGGAGGAGGCTACAGAGATAGGGAGGGGTGTAGGGGCTGGAGGAGGTTACAGAGATAGGGAGGGGTGTGTAGGGGCTGGAGGAGGTTACAGAGATAGGGAGGGGGTGTAGGTGCAGTGAGGGAGGTTACAGAGATAGGGAGGGGTGCAGGGGCTGGAGGAGATTACTGGGATAGGGAGGGATGTAGGGGGCTGGAGGAGGTTACAGAGATAGTGAGGGGTGTAGGGGGCTGGAGGAGGTTACAGAGATAGGGAGGGGTGTAGGGGCTGGAGGAGGTTACAGAGATAGGGAGGGGTGTAGGTGGTTGAGGAGGTTACAGAGATAGGGAGGGGTGTCGTGGCTGGAGGAGGTTACAGAGATAGGCAGGTGTGTAGGGGGTGGAGGAGGTTACAGAGATAGGGAGGGGGTGTCGGGGCTGGAGGAGGTTACAGAGATAGGGTGGGGTGGAGGTGCTAGAGGAGGTTACAGAGATAGGGAGGGTGGTGTAGCGGGCTGGAGGAGTTTACAGAGATAGGGAGGGGGTGTAGGGGCTGGAGGAGGTTAATGAGATATGGAGGGGTGTAGGGGCTGGAGGAGGTTACAGAGATAGGGAGGGGTGTAGGGGGCTGGAGGAGGTTACAGAGATAGGGAGGGGTGTAGGGGGCTGGAGCAGGTTACAGAGATAGGGAGGGGTGTAGGGGGCTGGAGGAGGTTACAGAGATAGGGAGGGGTTTAGGGGCTGGAGGAGGTTACAGAGATAGGGAGGTGTGTAGGGGTGGAGGAGGTTACAGAGATATGGAGGTGTGTTGGGGCTGGAGGAGGTTACAGAGATAGGGAGGGGTGTAGGCGGCTGGAGGAGTTTACAGAGATAGGGAGGGTTGTAGGGGCTGGAGGAGGTTACAGAGATAGGGAGGGGTCTAGGGGCTGGAGGAGGTTACAGAGATAGGGAGGGGTGTAGGGGGCTGGAGGAGGTTACAGAGATAGGGAGTGGTGTAGGGGGCTGGAGGAGGTTACAGAGATAGGGAGGGGTGTAGGGGGCTGGAGGAGGTTACAGAGATCGGGAGGGGTTTAGGGGCTGGAGGAGGTTACAGAGATAGGGAGGGGTGCAGTGGCTGGAGGAGGTTACAGAGATAGGGAGGGGTGTAGGTGCTGGAGGAGGTTACAGAGATAGGGAGGGGTGTCGGGGCTGGAGGAGGTTACAGAGATAGGGAGGTGTGAAGGGGGTGGAGGAGGTTACGGAGATAGGGAGGGGTGTCGGGGCTGGAGGAGGTTACAGAGATAGGGAGGGGTGGCGGGGGCTGGAGGAGGTTACAGAGATAGGGAGGGGTGTAGGGGGCTGGAGGAGTTTACAGAGATAGGGAGGGGTGTAGGGGCTGGAGGAGGTTACAGAGATAGGGAGGGGTGTAGGGGCTGGAGCAGGTTGCAGAGATAGGGAGGGGTGTAGGGGGCTGGAGGAGGTTACAGAGATAGGGAGGGGTGTAGGGGGCTGGAGGAGGTTACAGAGATAGGGAGGGATGTAGGGGGCTGGAGGAGATTACAGAGATAGGGAGGGGTGTAGGGGGTTGGAGGAGGTTACAGAGATAGGGAGGGGTGTAGGGGTTGGAGGAGGTTACAGAGATAGGGAGGTGCGCAGGTGCTGGTGGAGGTTACAGAGATAGGGAGGGGTGTAGGAGGACCGGAGGAGGTTACAGAGATAGGGAGGGCTGTAGGGGCTGGAGGAGGTTACAGAGATATGGAGGGGTGTATGGGCTGGAGGAGGTTACAGAGATAGGGAGGGGTGTATTGTTTGGAGGAGGCTACAGAGATAGGGAGGGGTGTAGGGGCTGGAGGAGGTTACAGAGATAGGGAGGGGTGTCGGGGCTGGAGGAGGTTACAGAGATAGGGAGGGGTGTAGGTGCATGAGGAGGTTACAGAGATAGGGAGGGGTGCAGGGGCCTGGAGGAGATTACTGAGATAGGGAGGGATGTAGGGGGCTGGAGGAGGTTACAGAGATAGGGAGGGGTGTAGGTGGTTGAGGAGGTTACAGAGATAGGGAGGGGTGTCGGGGCTGGAGGAGGTTACAGAGATAGGGAGGTGTGTAGGGGGTGGAGGAGGTTACAGAGATAGGGAGGGGTGTCGGGGCTGGAGGAGGTTACAGAGATAGGGTGGGGTGGAGGTGCTAGAGGAGGTTACAGTGATAGGGAGGGGTGTAGGGGGCTGGAGGAGTTTACAGAGATAGGGAGGGGTGTAGGGGGCTGGAGGAGGTTACAGAGATATGGAGGGGTGTAGGGGCTGGAGGAGGTTACAGAGATAGGGAGGGGTGTAGGGGGCTGGAGGAGGTTACAGAGATAGGGAGGGGTGTAGGGGGCTGGAGCAGGTTACAGAGATAGGGAGGGGTGTAGGGGGCTGGAGGAGGTTACAGAGATAGGGAGGGGTTTAGGGGCTGGAGGAGGTTACAGAGATAGGGAGATGTGTAGGGGTGGAGTAGGTTACAGAGATAGGGAGGTGTGTAGGGGCTGGAGGAGGTTACAGAGATAGGGAGGGGTGTAGGGGGCTGGAGGAGTTTACAGAGATAGGGAGGATTGTAGGGGCTGGAGGAGGTTACAGAGATAGGGAGGGGTCTAGGGGCTGGAGGAGGTTACAGAGATAGGGAGGGGTGTAGGGGGCTGGAGGAGGTTACAGAGATAGGGAGTGGTGTCGGGGGCTGGAGGAGGTTACAGAGATAGGGAGGGGTGTAGGGGGCTGGAGGAGGTTACAGAGATCGGGAGGGGTTTCGGGGCTGGAGGAGGTTACAGAGATAGGGAGGGGTGCAGGGGCTGGAGGAGGTTACAGAGATAGGGAGGGGTGGTAGGTGCTGGAGGAGGTTACAGAGATAGGGAGGGGTGTCGGGGCTGGAGGAGGTTACAGAGATAGGGAGGTGTGTAGGGGGTGGAGGAGGTTACAGAGATCGGGAGGGGTGTAGGCGGCTGGAGGAGGTTACAGAGATAGGGAGGGGGTGTAGGGGGCTGGAGGAGGTTACAGAGATAGGGAGTGGTGTAGGGGGCTGGAGGAGGTTACAGAGATAGGGAGGGGTGTAGGGGGCTGGAGGAGGTTACAGAGATAGGGAGGGGTGTCGGGGCTGGAGGAGGTTACAGAGATAGGGAGGGGTGGAGGGGCTGGAGGAGGTTACAGAGATAGGGAGGGGTGTAGGGGGCTGGAGGAGTTTACAGAGTTAGGGAGGGGGTGTAGGGGCTGGAGGAGGTTACAGAGATAGGGAGGGGTGGAGTGCTGGAGGAGGTTACAGAGATAGGGAGGGGTGTAGGGGGCTGGAGGAGTTTACAGAGATAGGGAGGGGTGTAGGGGCTGGAGGAGGTTACAGAGATAGGGAGGGGTGTAGGGGCTGGAGGAGGTTACAGAGATAGGGAGGGGTGTAGGGGGCTGGAGGAGGTTACAGAGATAGGGAGGGGTGTAGGGGGCTGGAGGAGGTTACAGAGATAGGGAGGGGTGTAGGGGGCTGGAGGAGGTTACAGAGATAGGGAGGGGTTTAGGGGCTGGAGGAGGTTACAGAGATAGCGAGCGGTGTAGGGGGCTGGAGGAGGTTACAGAGATAGGGAGGGGTGTAGGGGGCTGGAGGAGGTTGCAGAGATAGGGAGGGGGTGTAGGGGGCAGAGGGATTTTATAGTCTATTCATCGTCAGTGTGCGATGAGCTGTTCTTGTTTCTATCACATGGACAGAACAGAGTTGGAGGGCTGAATGGCCTCACTCTCGCTCTCTCTCCCCGCGGGTGTCAATGTTGGGACTGTAACGTGTGCTGTGCCCGTTGATATCTCACTGTGTATCCATCCCTCTCTCTCTCTCCCCCCCCTCCACGTCTCTATCCCTCTCTCCGTCTCTCTCTCTCTCTCTCCCTCTCTCTCTCTCTCTCTCTCTCCAGAACCAGCGGCGATCCCTCCCATTGTCGCCTACGATGAGGATGGCCTGTCCATCAGCTTCTCCTTCGAGCTGTCCACCAGCATCTCCAAGCTGCTGTCCATCTCCCTGCTTGCCACCAACTCCACCGGCAGCGACATGACTGACTTTGTGTTCCAAGCTGCGGTTCCCAAGGTGAGAGCGTCCGAGGAAGAGCGGGGGTGGCGGGGGGGTCGGTCCGGAGAGAGCGGGAGTCCGGAGAGAAGCGGGGGTGGGGGTGGCGGGGGGGGTCGGTCCGGAGAGAGCGGGAGTCCGGAGAGAAGCGGGGGTGGGGGGTGGGGGGGGGGGGGGTCCGGGGAGGAGCGGGGAGTCCGGAGAGAAGCTGGGGTGGGGGAGAAGCGGGTTGGGGTCCGTGGATGAGCAGGGGTTTGCACTATTGATGGGAGCGGCCGTGGGTTTGGGCGGCGCTGTCGAAGGAGCCTTGGCGAGTTGCTGCAGTGCATCTTGTAGATGGTACACACGCTGCTGCTACTGTGCGTCGGTGGGGTGGGAGGGAGTGAATGTTTGTGGATGGGGGGGCCGATCGAGCGGGGGTGGTGGGTGGGGGGGCTGCTTTGTCCTGGACGGTTTCTCGAGTGTTGTGGGAGCTGTAACACATCCAGGCCAAGTGGGGAGTGTCCCATCCCACTCCTGACTTGTGCCTTGTAGATGGTGGACAGGCTTTGGGTGGGGAGTCAGGAGGTGAGTTACTCTCCGCAGGATTCCCAGCCTCTGACCTGCTCTTGTAGCCACAGTATTTATATGGCTGGGTCCCCAGTTCAGTTTCTGGTCAATGGTAACCCCCAGGATGTTGATAGTGGGGGATTCAGTGAGGGTGATGCCCATTGAACATCAAGGGGGCGATGGTTAGATTCTCTCTTGGTGGGGAGATGGTCATTGCCTGACACTTGTATGTGGGGGTGAATGTTACAGGCCGCTGGTCAGCTCCCAGCCCACCTTCCCACACCGACTCCCTCAATGCCCCGAAACCTCTGGAGCATCCGCAGCGCCCTGGGGTCGCGAATTCCGGAGACCCTCCACAGTCCATAAGACCACAAGACACAGGAGCAGAAATAAGGCCACGCGGCCCGTCGAGTCTGCCCCGCCGGTCAATCACGGCTGATAAAGTTTCTCAACCCCCATTCTCCCGCCTTCTCCCCCCGTCTCCTTTGAACCCCCCCCTTACCCATCGAGAACCTGTCTATCTCGCTCTTAAATACACTCAACGACCCGGCCTCCACCGCCTTCTGTGGCCATGAATTCCATCGATTCACCGCTCTCTGGCTAAAGACGTTTCTCCTCATCTCTGTCCTAAAAGCTCTTCCCTTTACTCTGAGGCTGTGCCCTCGGGTCCGAGTCTCTCCTACTCATGGAAACATCTTCCCCACGTCCCACTCTATCCAGGCCTTTCCGTGTTCTGTAAGTCCTCCCGGTGTGGGATCAACCGAGTCTCTACGCAACTGCAGCAGGACTTCCTCACCCCCACCACCCCCACCCATCCCCCCACCACCACCGTGGGCTCCCCAAACCTACCCCCTACCCCCTACCCCCACACCCAGGCCTCTGGAGGGCGAAAGGTCAGAGGTTAGGGTTTGGCCCCTCCCCCCCGAGGGAACATGAACGAACTGGAAGTGGGGGGGGGGGGGGGGGGGGGGGGGTGGGGTGCGTCTGTGCGCGTTGAGACTCCTAGACGCCCCCCTGCCCGAGATCGG
>JANJGN010004747.1:5000-22500 GCA_026770705.1 Isurus oxyrinchus
TGTGCGTTGCCCTGTCGGAGGGTCAGCGCTGAGGGAGCGCCGCACTGTCGGGAGGGTCGGTGCTGAGGGAGCGCCGCACTGTTGGAGGGTCAGTGCTGAGTGTGCGTTGCCCTGTCGGGAGGGTCAGCGCTGAGGGAGCGCCGCACTGTCGGGAGGGTCAGCGTTGAGGGAGCGCCGCACTGTCGGGAGGGTCAGCGCTGAGGGAGCACCGCACTGTCGGGAGGGTCAGCGCCGAGGGAGCGCCGCACTGTCGGGAGGGTCAGTGCTGAGGGAGCGCCACACTGTCGGGAGGGTCGGTGCTGAGGGAGCGCCGCACTGTTGGAGGGTCAGTGCTGAGTGTGCGTTGCCCTGTCGGGAGGGTCAGCGCTGAGGGAGCGCCGCACTGTCGGGAGGGTCAGTGCTGAGGGAGCGCCGCACTGTCGGGAGGGTCAGTGCTGAGGGAGCGCCGCACTGTGGGAGGGTCAGTGCTGAGGGAGTGCCGCACTGTGGGAGGGTCAGTGTTGAGTGTGCGTTGCCCTGTCGGAGGGTCAGTGCTGAGGGAGCGCCGCACTGTGGGAGGGTCAGTGCTGAGGGAGCGCCGCACCGTCGGAGGGTCAGTGCTGAGGGAGCGCCGCACTGTGGGAGGGTCAGTGCTGAGGGAGCGCCGCACCGTCGGAGGGTCAGTGCTGAGGGAGCGCCGCACCGTCGGAGGGTCAGTGCTGAGGCAGAGCTTGCACTGGAGAGTTCTCCCCGGCGTCCCATATCGGTAAAGCCTCACTGAAGCGCACCCGCTGACTCATCCCCCTCGCTGCCGTCTGCTGGAACGTGCAGGGTTCAGATCAGCACCTGCACTTCCCACCTCGCAGCCTCGACCGCAGAAAAAAAACCAGCAAAGTATGTCTGGGGACATCCTGAAGGCGAGCAGCGTGCTTGGTGAAATCCCCACCCGCTTGCATCTCCCAGTCCCCCACCCCCCCCCCCCCCACCCACCCAACACCCAGCAACCCTTCCGGCTTCGTTCCCCCAGCTCTCCGCACCCCCTTAAATTGTCCCCGCCATCCGACAGGAGCAGCCGTTGGTACGCGGTGGGGAGGAGGAGGACAGCCCAGTGAGCTAGAGGTGCGGAGAGGGAAGAGGAACAGGCTGTCGCCACACAACAACCCCAGAGCTGCGATTGGAAGAGGGTTTGTTCTCTCTCTCTCTCTCGTCTGTTGAGAGAGAGAGAGAGAGAGAGAGAGCTGTTTCTCAATGCAGCTTCACACATCCGGAGGTGGACGGCTACCGATCCTGCCTGCTGACTGTTCCTGCCGTGGGAAAGAGCCCTCGGTGACTTCGACCCCCCCGACCCCCTCCGGGTCACGCAGCCGGCGCTGCGGGGAGAACTGGGGCGGGCGGTGGGGAGGGGGTAGGGGACAGGCGGCGGGCGGGGGGGGTGGGGGGGGGGTGTGTAGCGGGTGTTCGAAACCCACCTTGCTTCGACCCGTCCGTCTACCAGGAACAGGCAGAAAAAGAAAAACCCACACCACCACCCCCCACCCCCCCACCAACAACACCCCCCACCCCCCGCTTCCCCACCACAGAAGATATGAGCGTCGCATGCAAGATATCACTGGTGTCTTGGGTAAGAGACTGCGGCTGATTTTGTTTGTCTGTCGGCCTTTTACTCCACCCCACCCGCCCACCACCCACCCCTCCCACAACCCCCCTCCTCACCCCCCGAAGCTGCCCGAGGGAAAGAGAGAGGCGGGGTGGGGGGGGTTGGTGGGCAGCAGCTGTCGTATTCCCACCCGCACCTGGCCCCACCTCCGCCGCGTCCCCTCCCCTCGCCGCGTCCCCGTGCCCCGACTCGCGCGTCCCCTCGCCGCCAACCACCCCTCGACTGCGCTCGCCCTCCGCTGGCCCAGCGGTTGGTTCTCACCGGGTTTGCCGGCGCTTTGAGACTCTGAGCTCACCTCCCTGCACCCCCCCACCAGGGTTCGAACTCTCCGTGGCATCCTCGCTTCCCCTTTTTAGCTCTGCAACCTCCTCCACTCCCCGGCAACCCCTCCCTATCTCTGTAACCCCCTCCAGCCCCTACAACCCTCCCTATCTCTGTAACCCCCTCCAGCCCCTACACCCCTCCCTATCTCTGTAACCCCCTCCAGCCCCTACACCCCTCCCTATCTCTGTAACATCCTCCAGCCCCTACAACCCTCCCTATCTCTGTAACCTCCTCCAGCCCCTACATCCCTCCCTATCTCTGTAACCCCCTCCAGCCCCTACACCCCTCCCTATCTCTGTAACCTCCTCCAGCCCCTACAACCCTCCCTATCTCTGTAACCTCCTCCAGCCCCTACAACCCTCCCTATCTCTGTAACCTCCTCCAGCCGCTACAACTCTCCCTATCTCTGTAACCTCCTCCAGCCCCTACACCCCTCCCTATCTCTGTAACCTCCTCCAGCCCCCTACAACCCTCCCTATCTCTGTAACCTCCTCCAGCCCCTACACCCCTCCATATCTCTGTAACCTCCTCCAGTCCCTACACCCGTCCCTATCTCTGTAACCTCCTCCAGCCCCTACATCCCTCCCTATCTCTGTAACCTCCTCCAGCCCCTACATCCCTCCCTATCTCTGTAACCTCCTCCAGCCCCTACATCCCTCCCTATCTCTGTAACCTCCTCCAGCCCCTACATCCCACCCAATCTCTGTAACCTCCACCAGCCCCTACACCCCTCCATATCTCTGTAACATCCTCCAGTCCCTACAACCCTCCCTATCTCTGTAACATCCTCCAGCCTCTACAACACTCCCTATCTCTGTAACCTCCTCCAGCCCCTACACCCCTCCCTATCTCTGTAATCTCCTCCAGCACCTACACCCCTCCCTATCTCTGTAACCTCCTCCAGCCGCTGCAACCCTCCCTATCTCTGTAACATCGTCCAGTCCCTACACCCCTCCCTAACTCTGTAACCTCCTCCAGCCCCTACAACCCTCCCTATCTCTGCAAACTCCTCCAGCCCCCTAAAACCCTCCCTATCTCTGCAAACTCCTCTTGCCCCTACAACCGTCCCTATCTCTGTAACTTCCTCCAAATCCTACACCCTTCCTCTCTCTGTTAGCTCCTCCAGCCCCAGAACCCTCATAACTCTGTAACTTTCTCCAGCTCTTACACCCTTCGTCTCTCTGTAACCTTCTCTAGTCCCTACGACCTTCCCTATCTCTGTAACTCACTCCAGCCCCTACAACCCTCCCTATCTCTGTAACCTCCTCCAGCCCCTACAACCCTCCCTATCTCTGTAACCTCTTCCAGCCCCCGACAACACTCCCTATTTCTGTAACATCCTCCAGCACCTACAACCATCCCTATCTCTGTAACCTCCTCCAGCCCCTACGACCCTCCATATCTCTCGAACCTCCTCCAGCCCCTACACCCCTCCCTAACTCTGTAACCTCCTCCAACCCCTACAACTGTCCCTATCTCTGCAACTTCCTCCAGCTCCTACACCCTTCCTCTCTCTGTTAGCACCTCCAGCCCCTACAACCCCTCTATCTCTGTAACTTCCTCCAACTCTTACACCCTTCTTCTCTCTGTAACCTCCTCTAGTCCCAACGACCTTCCCTTTCTCTGTAACTCCCTGCAGCACCTATAACCCTTCCTATCTCTGCAACCCCCTCCAGCCGCTGCAACCCTCCCTCTCTCGGTAAACTCGTCCAGCTCCTGCAACCCTCCCTATCTCTATAACCTCCTCCAGCCCCTACAACCCTCCCTATCTCTGTAACCCCCTCCACTCCCCCGACACCCCTCCCTATCTCTGTAACCTCTTCCACTCCCCGGCACCCCTTCCTATCTCTGTAACCTCCTCCACTCCCCAGCACGCCTCCCTATCTCTGTAACCTCCTCCACTCCCCGGCACCCCTCCCTATCTCTGTAACATCCTCCAGCCCCTACACCCCTCCCTATCTCTGTAACCTCCTCCAGCCCCTACACCCCTCCCTATCTCTGTAACCTCCTCCACTCCCCGGCACCCCTCCCTATCTCTGTAACCTCCTTCAGCCCCCTACACCCCTCCCTATCTCTGTAACCTCTTCCAGGCCCTACACCTTCCCTATCTCTGTAACCTCCTCCAGCCCCTGCAACCCTCCCTATCTCTGTAACCTCCTCCGGCACCTACTCCCCTCCCTATCTCTGTAACCTCTTCCATCACCTACAACCCTCCCTATCTCTGTCACTTCCTCCATCCCCTACAACCCTCCCTATCTCTGTCACCTCCTCCAGCCCCTACAGCACCCCCTATCTCTGTAACCTCCTCCAGCCCCTACAACCCTCCCTATCTCTGTAACCTCCTCCAGCCCCTACAACCCTCCCTATCTCTGTAACCTCCTCCAGCTCCTACACCCCTCCCTATCTCTGTAACCTCCTCCAGCCCCTACAACCCTCCCTATCTCTGTAACCTCCGCCAGCCTCTACACCCCTCCCTATCTCTGTAACCTCCTCCAGTCCCTACACCCCTCCCTATCTCTGTAACCTCCTCCAGCACCTACACACTTCCTCTCTCTGTTAGCTCCTCCTGCCCCAGAACCCACCTATCTCTGTAACTTTCTCCAACTCTTACACCCTTCGTCTCTCTGTAACCTTCTCTAGTCCCTAAGACCTTCCTTATCTCTGTAACTCACTCCAGCCCCTACAACCCTCCCTGTCTCTGTAACCTCCTCCAATCCCCGGCACCCCTCCCTACCTCTGTAACCTCCTCCAGCCCCAACAGCCCTCCCTATCTCTGTGACCTCCTCCAGCCCTTACACCCCTCCCTATCTCTGTAACCTCCTCCAGTCCCTACACCCCTCCCTATCTCTGTAACCTCCTCCAGCCCCTACACCCCTCCCTATCTCTGTAACCTCCTCCAGTCCCTACACCCCTCCCTACCTTTGTAACCTCCTCCAGCCCCTACACCACACCCTATCTCTGTAACCTCCTCCAGTCCCTACACCTCTCCCTATCTCTGTAACCTCCTCCAGCCCCTACACCCCTCCCTACCTCTGTAACCTCCTCCAGCCCCTACACCCCTTCCTATCTCTGTAACCTCCTCCAGCCCCTACACCCCTCCCTACCTCTGTAACCTCCTCCAGCCCCTACAGCCCTCCCTATCTCTGTGACCTCCTCCAGCCCCTACACCCCTCCCTATCTCTGTGACCTCCTCCAGCCCCTACAACCCTCCATATCTTTCCAACCTCCTCCAGCCCCTACACCCCTCCCTAACTCTGTAACCTCCTCCAGCCCCTACAACTGTCCCTATCTCTGTAACCTCCTCCAGCCCTTACACCCCTCCCTATCTCTGTAAACTCCTCCAGCCCCTACACCCCTCCCTATCTCTGTAACATCCTCCAGTCCCTACACCCCTCCCTATCTCTGTAACATCCTCCAGACCCGACAACCCTCACTATCTCTGTAACCTCCTTCGTCTCCTACAACCCTCCCTATCTCTGTAACCTCCTCCAAGCCCGACAGTCCTCCCTATCTCTGTAACCTCCTCCAGCACCTACACCCCTCCCTATCTCTGTAACCTCCTCCAGCCCCTACACCCCTCCCTATATCTGTAACCTCCTCCAGCCCCTACACCCCTCCCTATCTCTGTAACCTCCTCCAGTCCCTACACCCCTCCCTATCTCTGTAACCTCCTCCAGCCCCTACACCCCTCCCTATCTCTGTAACCTCCTCCAGCACCTACACCCCTCCCTATCTCTGTAACATCCTCCAGCCCCGACAACCCTCACTATCTCTGTAACCTCCTCCAGCTCCTACAATCCTCCCTATCTCTGTAACCTCCTCCAGCCCCTACACCCCTCCCTATCTCTGTAAACCCCTTCGTCTCCTACAACCCTCCCTATCCCTGTAACCTCCTCCAAGCCCGACAGTCCTCCCTAACTCTGTAACCTCCTCCAGCCCCTACAACCCTCCCTATTCTGTAACCTCCTCCACCCCCTACAACCCTCCCTATTTATGTAACCTCCTCCAGCACATACACCCCTCCCTATCTCTGCAACCCCCTCCAGGCGCTGCAACTCTCCCTATCTCTGTAACCCCCTCCAGCCCTTACAACCCTCCCTATCTCTGTAACCTCCTCCCGTCCCTACAACCCTCCCTATCTCTGTAAACCCCTTCGTCTCCTACAACCCTCCCTATCCCTGTAACCAGCTCCCGCACCTACAACCCTCCCTATCTCTGTAACCTCCTCCAGCCGCTACACCCCTCCCTATCTCTGTAACCTCCTCCAACCCCGACAGTCCTCCCTAACTCTGTAACCTCCTCCAGCCCCTACAACCCTCCCTATTTCTGTAACCTCCTCCACCCCCTACAACCCTCGCTCTTTATGTAACCTCCTCCAGCCCCGACAGTCTTCCCGAACTCTGTAACCTCCTCCAGCCCCTACTACCCACCCATCTCTGTAACCTCCTCCAGCCCATACAACCCTCCCTATCTCTGTCCCCTCCTCCAGCCCCTGCAACTCTCCCTATCTCTGTAATCTCCTCCAGCCCCTACAACCCTCCCTATCTCTGTAACCTCCTCCAGCCCCTACAACCCTCCCTATCTCTGTCACCCCCTCCAGCCCCTGCAACTCTCCCTATCTCTGTAACCTCCTCCAGTCCCTACACCCCTGCCTATCTCTGTAACATCCTCCAGCCCCGACAACCCTCACTATCTCTGTAACCTCCTTCGTCTCCTACAACCCTCCCTATCCCTGTAACCTCCTCCAAGCCCGACAGTCCTCCCTAACTCTGTAAACTCCTCCAGCCCCTACAACCCTCCCTATTTCAGTAACCTCCTCCACCCCCTACAACCCTCCCTATTTATGTAACCTTCTCTAGCCCGTACACCCCTCCCTATCTCTGCAACCCTCTCCAGGCGCTGCAACTCTCCCTATCTCTGTAACCCCCTCCAGCCCTTACAACCCTCCCTATCTCTGTAACCTCCTCCTGTCCCTACAACCCTCCCTATCTCTGTAAACCCCTTCGTCTCCTACAACTCTCCCTATCCCTGTAACCAGCTCCCGCACCTACAACCCTCCCTATATCTGTAACCTCCTCCAGCCCCTACACCCCTCCCTATCTCTGTAACCTCCTCCAGCCCCTACACCCCTCCCTATCTCTGTAACATCCTCCAGGCCCGACAACCCTCACTATCTCTGTAACCTCCTCCAGCTCCTACAATCCTCCCTATCTCTGTAACCTCCTCCAGCCCCTACAACCCTCCCTATTTCTGTAACCTCCTCCACCCCCTACAACCCTCGCTCTTTATGTAACCTCCTCCAGCCCCGACAGTCTTCCCTAACTCTGTAACCTCCTCCAGCCCCTACTACCCACCCATCTCTGTAACCTCCTCCGGCCCCTACAACCCTCCCTATCTCTGTCCCCTCCTCCAGCCCCTGCAACTCTCCCTATCTCTATAACCTCTTCCAGCCCCTACAACCCTCCCTATCTCTGTAACCACCTCCAGCTCCCTACACCCCTCCCTATCTCTGTAACGTCCTCCAGCCCCTACAACCCTCCATATTTCTCGAACCTCCTCCAGCCCTTTCACCCCTTCCTAACTCTGTAACCTCCTCTAGCCCCAACAACCATTCCTATCTCTGTAACGTCCTCCAGCCCCTACAACCCACCCTATCTCCGTAACCTCCTCCAGCTCCTGCAACCCTCCCTATCTCTGTCAGCTCCTCCAGCCCCTACAACCTTCCCTCTCTCTGTAACTTCCTCCAGCTCCTACACTATTCCTCTCTCTGTTATCTCCTCCAGCCCCTACACCCCTCCCTATCTGTGTAACTTCCTCCAGCTCTTACACCCTTCTTCTCTCTGTCGCCTTCTCTAGTCTCTACGACGCTCCCTATCTCTGTCACTCCCTCCAGCCCCGACAACCCTTCCTATTTTTGCAACCCCCTCCAGCTGCTGCAACCCTCCCTATCTCCGTAACCTCCTCCAGCTCCTGCAGCCCTCCCTATCTCTGTAACCTCCTCCAGCTCCTGCAGCCCTCCCTATCTCTGTAACCTCCTCCAGCTCCTGCAACCCTCCCTATCTCTGTAACCCCCTATAACCCTCCCGGTCTCTGTAACCTCCTCCGTCTCCTACAACCCTCCCTATCTCTGTAACCTCCTCCTTCCCCTACAGCCGCCCCTATCTCTGTAACTTCCTCCAGCTTCGACACCCTTCCTCTCTCTGTTAGCTCCTCCAGCCCCTATAACCCTCCTATATCTGTAACTTCCTCCAGCTCTTACACCCTTGCTCTCTCCGTAACCTCCTCTCGTTCCTACCACCTTCCCTATCTCTGTAACTCCCTCCAGCCCCTACAACCCTCCCTATCTCTGTAACCGCCTCCAGCCCCTAAAATCCTCCCTATCACTGTAACCACCTGCAACTCCCTACAACCCTCCCTATTTCTGTAACTTCGTCCAGCCCCTACAACCCCCCCTTCTCTGTAACGTCCTCCAGCCCCTACACCCCTCCCTATCTCTGTAACCTCCTCCAGCCCCTTCACCCCTTCCTAACTCTGTAACCTCCTCCTGCCCCAACAACCCTTCCTATCTCTGTAACCTCCTCCAGCCCCTACAACCCTCCCTATCTCCGTAACCTCCTCCAGCCC
Source organism: Isurus oxyrinchus (assembly GCA_026770705.1). Taxonomy (NCBI): domain Eukaryota; kingdom Metazoa; phylum Chordata; class Chondrichthyes; order Lamniformes; family Lamnidae; genus Isurus; species Isurus oxyrinchus. The sequence continues at coordinate 13,585 of JANJGN010004747.1, forward strand.
GTACATCCCTCCCTATCTCCGTGACCGCCTCCAGCTCCTACAACCCTCCCTATCTCCGTAACCTCCTCCAGCTCCTGCTACCCTCCCTATCTCTGTAACCTCCTCCAGCCCCTACAACCCTCCCTATCTCCTTACCTCCTCCAGCTCCTGCAACCCTCCCTATCTCTGTCACCTCCTCCAGCTCCTGCAACCCTCCCTATCTCTGTCACCTCCTCCAGCCCCTACAACCCTCCCTCTCTCTGTAACTTCCTCCAGCTCCTACACTATTCCTCTCTCTGTTAGCTCCTCCAGCCCCTACACCCCTCCCTATCTGTGTAACTTCCTCCAGCTCCTACACTATTCCTCTCTCTGTAACCTCCTCCAGCCCCTACAACCCTCCCTATCTGTGTAACTTCCTCCAGCTCCTACACTATTCCTCTCGCTGTTAGCTCCTCCAGCCCCTACACCCCTCCCTATCTGTGTAACTTCCTCCAGCTCCTACACTATTCCTCTCTCTGTTAGCTCCTCCAGCTCCTACACACCTCCCGGTCTCTGTAACCTCCTCCAGCTCCTACACCCCTCCCGGTCTCTGTAACCTCCTCCAGTCCCTACAACTCTCCCTATCTCTGTAACCTCCTCCAGCTCTTACACCCCTCCCTATCTCTGTAACCTCCTCCAACTCTTACACCCCTCCCTATCTCTGTAACCTCCTCCAGCCTTTACACCCCTCCCTATCTCTATAACCTCTTCCAGCCCCTACAACCCTCCCTATCTCTGTAACCACCTCCAGCTCCCTACAACCCTCCCTATTTCTGTAACTTCGTCCAGCCCCTACACCCCTCCCTATCTCTGTAACGTCCTCCAGCCCCTACAACCCTCCATATTTCTCGAACCTCCTCCAGCCCCTACACCCCTCCCTATCTGTGTAACTTCCTCCAGCTCCTGCACTATTCCTCTCTCTGTTAGCTCCTCCAGCCCCTACACCCCTACCTATCTGTGTAACCTCCTCCAGCTCCTACACCCCTCCCGGTCTCTGTAACCTCCTCCAGTCCCTACAACTCTCCCTATCTCTGTAACCTCCTCCAGTCCCTACAACCCTCCCTATCTCTGTAACCTCCTCCAGCTCCTGCAACCCTCCCTATCTCTGTAACCTCCTCCAGCTCCTGCAACCCTCCCTATCTCTGTAACCTCCTCCAGCCCCTACAACCCTCCCTATCTCTGTAACATCCTCCAGTCCCTACACCCTCCCTATCTCTGTAACCTCCTCCAGCTCCTGCAACCCTCCCTATCTCTGTAACCCCCTATAACCCTCCCGGTCTCTGTAACCTCCTCCGTCTCCTACAACCCTCCCTATCTCTGTAACCTCCTCCTTCCCCTACAGCCGTCCCTATCTGTGTAACTTCCTCCAGCTTCGACACCCTTCCTCTCTCTGTTAGCTCCTCCAGCCCCTATAACCCTCCTATATCTGTAACTTCCTCCAGCTCTTACACCCTTGCTCTCTCCGTAACCTCCTCTCGTTCCTACCACCTTCCCTATCTCTGTAACTCCCTCCAGACCTTACAACCCTCCCTATCTCTTCCGCCCCATTCCAGGCGCTGCAACCCTCCCTATCTCTGTAACCCCTTCCAGAACCTACAACCCTTCCTATCTCTGTAACCTCCTCCATTCCCTACAACCCTCCCTGTCTATGTTACATCCTCCAGCCTCGACAACCCTCCCTATCTCTGTACCTCCTCCAACTCCTACAACCCTCCCTATCTCTGTATCTCCTCCTTCCCTTACAACTCTCCCTATCTCAGTAACCTCCTCCGGCTCCTACAACCCTCCCCGTCTATGTAACATCCTCCAGCCCCGACATCCCTCTCTATCACTGTAACCTCCTCCCGTGCCTACAACACTCCCTATCTCTGTAAACCCCTTCATTTCCTACAATCCTCCCTTTCTCTGTAACCTCCTCCAGCCCCTACAACCCTCCCAATTTCTGTAACCTCCTCCAGCCCCTACAACCCTCCCTATCTCCTTAACATCCTCCAGCCCCTACAACCCACCCATCTCTATAACCTCCTTCAGCCCCTACAACTCTCTCAATTTCTGTAACCTCCTCCAGCCATAACAACCCTCCCAGTCTCTGTAACCTCCTCCAGCCCCTACAATTCTCCCTATCACTGTAACCTCCTCCAGCTCCTACCACGCTCCCTATCTCTGTAATCTCCTCCAGCCCCTGCAATTCTCCCTATCTCTGTAACCTCCTCCTGCCCCGACAACCCTCCCTATCTCTGTAACCTCCTCCAGCCTCTACAACCCTCCCTATCTCTGTCACCACCTCCAACCCCCTACAACCCTCCCTATTTCTGTAACTTCGTCCAGCCCCTACAACCCTCCCTATCTCTGTCACCCCCTCCAGCCTCTACAACCCTCCATATCTCTCTAACCTCCTCCAGCCCCTACAACCCTCCCTAACGCTGTAACCTCCTCCAGCCCCTACAACTGTCCCTATCTCTGTAACCTCCTCCAGCCCCTACAACTCTCCCTATCTCTGTAACCTCCTCCAGCCCCTACAACTGTCCCTATCTCTGTAACCTCCTCTAGCCCCTGCAACCCTCCCTATCTCTGTAACCTCCTCCAGCCCCTGCAACCTTCCCTATCTCTGTAACTTCCTCTAGCCCCTGCAACCCTCCCTATCTCTGTAACCTCCTCCAGCCCCTACAACTCTCCCTATCTCTGTAACCTCCTCCAGCCCCTGCAACCTTCCCTATCTCTGTAACCTCCTCTAGCCCCTGCACCCCTCCCTATCTCTGTAACCTCCTCCAGCCCCTACAACCCTCACTATCTCCGTAACCTCCTCCAGCTCCTGCAACCCTCCCTATCTCTGTAACCTCCTCCAGCCCCTACAACCCTCCCTATCTCTGTAACCTCCTCCAGCCCCTACAACCCTCCCTATCTCTGTAAACTCCTCCAGCCCCTACACCCCTCCCTATCTCTGTAACCTCCTCCAGCCCCTACACCCCTCCCCATCTCTGTAACCTCCTCCAGCCCCTGCAACCTTCCCTATCTCTGTAACCTCCTCCATCCCCTACACCCCTCCCTATCTCTGTAACCTCCTCCAGTCGCTACAACCCTCCCTATCTCCGTAACCTCCTCCAGCTCCTGCAACCCTCCCTATCTCTGTAACCCCCTTTAACCTTCCCGGTCTCTGTTACCTCCTCCGTCTCCTACAACCCTCCCTATCTCTGTAACCTCCTCCTTCCCCTACAGCCGCCCCTCTCTCTGTAACTTCCTCCAGCTTCGACACCCTTCCTCTCTCTGTTAGCTCCTCCAGCCCCTATAACCCTCCTATATCTGTAAATTCCTCCAGCTCTTACACCTTTGCTCTCTCTGTAACCTCCTCTCGTTCCTACCACCTTCCCTATCTCTGTAACTCCCTCCAGTCCCTACAACCCTCCCTATCTCTGTAACCTCCTCCAGTTCCTACAACCCTCCCTATCCCTGTAAAGCCCTTTGTCTCCTACAAACCTCCCTATCCCTGTAACCCCCTCCAATCCCGACAGTCCTCACTAACTCTGTAACCTCCTCCAGCCCCTACAACCCTCCCTATTTCTGTACTCTCCTCCAGCCCCTACAACCCACCCATCTTTGTAACCTCCTCCAGTCCCCTACAATTCTCCCTATCTCTTTCACCTCCTCCAGCCCCTAGAAACCTCCTTATCTCTGTCATCGCCTCCAGCCCCTACAACCTTCCCTATCTCTGTAACCTACTCCAGGTCTGACAACCATCCCTCTCCCTGTATCCTCCGCCTGTCCCTACAACCCTCCCTTTCTCTGTAAACCCCACCATCTCCTACAACTCTCCCTATCTCTGTAACCTCCTCCAGCCCCTACACCCCTCCCTATCTCTATAATCTCCTCCAGCTCCTACAACACTCCCTATCTCTGTAACCTCGTCCATTCCCTACAACCCTCCCTGTCTATGTAACATCCTCCAGCCTCAACAACCCTCCCTATCTCTGTACCTCCTCCAAACACTACAATCCCCCCTATCTCTGTACCTCCTCCGTCCCCTACAACCCTCCCTATCTCTGCAACCCCCTCCAAGCGCTGCAACTCTACCTATCTCTCTAACCCCCTCCAGCCCTTACAACCCTCCTTATCTCTGTCACCTCCTCCAGCCCCTACAACCCTTCCTATCTCTGTAACCTCCTCCTGTCCCTACAACCCTCCCTATCCCTGTAAACCCCTTCGTCTCCTACAATCCTCCCTATCCCTGTAACCTCCTCCAATCCCGACAGTCCTCCCTAACTCTGTAACCTCCTCCAGCCCCTACAACCTTCCCTATCTCTGTAACCTCCTCCAGCCCCTACACCCCTCCCTATCTCTGTAACCTGCTCCAGGTCTGACAACCATCCCTATCTCTGTATCCTCCGCCTGTCCCTACAACCCTCCCTTTCTCTGTAAACCCCACCATCTCCTACAACTCTCCCTATCTCTGTAACCTCCTCCAGCCCCTACAACCCTCCCTATCTCTGTAACCTCCTCCAGCCCCTACAACCCTCCCTATCTCTGTAACCTCCTCCAGCCCCTACAACCCTCTCTATCTCTTTAACCTCCTCCAGCCCCTACAACCCTCCCTATTTCTGTAACCTCCTCCAGCCCCTACCACCGTACCTATCTTTATAACCTCCACGAGCCCCTACAACCCTCCCTATCGCTGTAACCTCCACCAGCTCCTACGACCCTCCCTATCCCTGTAACCCTCTCCAGCCCCCTACACCCCTCCCTATCTCTGTAACTCCTCCAACCCCTACAACCCTCCCTGTCTATGTAACATCCTCCAACCTCGACAAACCTCCCTATCTCTGTACCTCCTCCATCCCCTACAACCCTCCCTATCTCTGTAACCTCCTCCAGCCCTACAACCCTCCCTATCTCTGTAACCCCCTCCAGCCCCAACAACCCACCCATCTCTGTAACCTCCTCCAGCCCCTACAACGCTCTCTTTTTCTGTAAGCTCCTCCAGCCCCTACAATCCTCCCTATCTCTGTAACCTCCTGCAGCCCCTACAATTCTCCCTATCACGGTCACCTCCTCCAGCCCCTCCACCCCTCCCTATCTCTGTAACCTCCTCCAGCCCCTACAAGCCTCCCTGTCTCTGTAAACCCCTCCATCTCCTACAACTCTCCCTATCTCTGTCATCTCCTCCAGCCCCTACAACCCTCCCTATTTCTGTAACCTCCTCCAGCCCCTACAACCGTACCTATATCTGTTACCTCCTCGAGCCCCTACAACCCTCCCTATCTCTGTAACCTCCTCCAGCCCCTACGACCCTCCCTATCCCTGTAACCCTCTCCAGCCCCCTACAAACCTTCCTATCTCTGTAACCTCCTCCATCCCCTACATCCCTCCCTATCTCTGTACCTCCTCCATCCCCTACAAGTCTTCCTATCTCTGTAACCTCCTCCAGCCCAGACAACCCACCCTGTCTCTGTAACCTCCTCCAGCCCCTACAACCCTCCCTATCTCTGTCACCTCCTCCAGTCCCTACAACCCTCCCAATCTCTGCAACCTCCTCCAGCCCCTACAACCCTCCCTATCTCTGTCACCTCCTCCAGCCCCTACAACCCTCCCTATTTCTGTACCCTCCTCCAGCCCCTGCAACCCACCCATCTTTGTAACCTCCTCCATTCCCCTACAACCCTCCCTATCTCTGTAACCTCCTCCAGCCCCTACAATTCTCCTTTCACCTCCTCCAGCCCCTAGAAACCTCCTTATCTCTGTCACCGCCTCCAGCCCCTACAACCCTCCCTATCTCTGTAACCTCCTCCAGCCCCTACAATTCTCCTTTCACCTCCTCCAGCCCCTAGAAACCTCCTTATCTCTGTCACCGCCTCCAGCCCCTACAACCCTCCCTATCTCTGTAACCTGCTCCAGGTCTGACAACCCTCCCTATCTCTGGGTCACATTAAAGCACAGTGCCGGAACGCTGGTTGCTGGCTCTGTCTAACTGCCCTGCCATCCTTGCCTTCGGCTGGAGCCTGGGTTCAGACGACAGAGGGGGAGGTGGGAGGGTGGTGGGGGCTGTCAGTGTGTGAATGGTCTTTGATTCTCATTTGCTGAACCTTTGAACCGTCGGGGCTGTGGGTGCAGCTGTCATGAGCTGGTGGTTTAACCCCAGTTCCAAACTCCAGACCCACAATAACAACTCTTTGTATTCATGCAGCACATTTCATGACCACAGGATGTCCCAAAGCGTTCTTTGTCAGTGTGGTCACCATTGTGATGTTGGGGGAGGAGGCGCTTGTTTCGCACAGAGCAAAGTCTCACAAGCAGCAGTGTGATTATCCTCCTGGGGGACGTTGGCAGCGGGATCAACCATGGCCTTGGGCCTCTCGTGTCCGCCCAAGCGGGTAGATGGGGTCTCGGTTTAATGTCTCGTCCGAAGAATTGCACCTCCGACAGTGCGGCGCTCCCTCAGCACTGACCCTCCGACAGTGCAGCGCTCCCTCAGCACTGACCCTCCGACAGTGCGGCACTCCCTCAGCACTGACCCTCCCACAGTGCGGCTCTCCCTCAGCGCTGACCCTCTGACAGTGCAGCGCTCCCTCAGCGCTGACCCTCCCACAGTGCGGTGCTCCCTCAGCGCTGACCCTCCGACAGTGCGGCTCTCCCTCAGCACTGACCCTCCCACAGTGCGGCTCTCCCTCAGCGCTGACCCTCTGACAGTGCGGCTCTCCCTCAGCACTGACCCTCCCACAGTGCGGCTCTCCCTCAGCACTGACCCTCCCACAGTGCGGCGCTCCCTCAGCGCTGACCCTCCCACAGTGCAGCGCTCCCTCAGCACTGACCCTCCGACAGTGCGGCACTCCCTCAGCGCTGACCCTCCCACAGTGCGGCTCTCCCTCAGCGCTGACCCTCCGACAGTGCGGCGCTCCCTCAGCACTGACCCTCCGACAGTGCGGCACTCCCTCAGCGCTGACCCTCCCACAGTGCGGCTCTCCCTCAGCGCTGACCCTCCGACAGTGCGGCGCTCCCTCAGCACTGACCCTCCGACAGTGCGGCACTCCCTCAGCGCTAACCCTCCCACAGTGCGGTTCTCCCTCAGCGCTGACCCTCCGACAGTGCGGCGCTCCCTCGGCACTGACCCTCCGACAGTGCGGCGCTCCCCTCAGCAATGACCCTCCGACAATGCGGCGCTCCCTCAGCAATGACCCCTCCGACAGTGCGGCGCTCCCTCAGCACTGACCCTCCAACAGTGCGGCGCTCCCTCAGCACTGACCCTCCGACAGTGCGACACTCCCTCAGCGCCGACCCTCCCACAGAGCGACACTCCCCTCAGCGCTGAGCCTCCCACAGTGCGGCTCTCCCTCAGCGCTGACCCTCCCACAGTGCAGCGCTCCCTCAGCACTGACCCTCCCACAGTGCGACACTCCCTCAGCGCTGACCCTCCCACAGTGCGACACTCCCTCAGCGCCGACCCTCCACAGTGCGGCTCTCCCTCAGCGTCGACCCTCCCACAGTGCCGTCGTCCTCCATTTCTGCATTGGGTGGTAGCCTTGGTTATGGGGCGAGCGTGCCACCAACGCCTTAGTAAGGAAGCAGAAATTAGAGCAGAAGTAACTTTTGTTTTGTCTGATAGTTGGTCTGGGCTTGTGTAACTGGCGGACGTTGGTGGGTTGCATGCAGTGTCATTGTTCTTCCTCCTTCCCCACTCCCGGGACCATGTGTCTGGCCAGAAATGACGCAGAACCTGACTTCCCCCGTCAAAGAAGCCTTTCGCTTCCCCCCAACCCACCCCCCCCACCACCCCCCCAACTCAGCCTTCCCCTCCTCCACCTAACCTGACATACAGGAGGCCATTGAAATATAGAACAGGAGGAGGCCATTCAGCCCCTCTCCCTCCTCGAGACTGTTACACAGGAACAGGAGGAGGCCATTCAGCCCCCTCTCCTCGAGCCTGTTACACAGGAACAGGAGGAGGCCATTCAGCCCCTCCTCCTCGAGCCTGTTACACAGGAACAGGAGGAGGCCATTCAGCCCCTCCTCCCTCCTCGAGCCTGTTACACAGGGACAGGAGGAGGCCATTCAGCCCCTTCTCCTCCTCGAGCCTGTTACACAGGAACAGGAGGAGGCCATTCAGCCCCTTCTCCTCCTCCAGCCTGTTACACAGGAACAGGGTGAGGCCATTCAGCCCCTCTTCCCTCCTCGTGCCTATTACACAGGGACAGGAGGAGGCCATTCAGCCCCTCCTCGAGCCTGTTGCACAGAACAGGAGGAGGCCATTCAGCCCCTTCTCCTCGAGCCTGTTACACAGGAACAGGAGGAGGCCATTCAGCCCCTCTCCTCCTTGAGCCTGTTACACAGGAACTGGAGGAGGCCACTCAGTCCTCCCTCCCTGGGTGATCTATATCTTGACTTAATTCACCTGCTGTGCCTCTGCCCCCTCCACCCTTTCATGCTCCCGTCCGCTAAAAACCTGTCATGGTCAGATTTTAAATTAATTATTCCCACCTCTGCCCCCCAGCCTCTGCTGCTCCTTGTGGGAGAGAGTTCCACGCTCCAACAGTCTGGTGTGCGAGCAAGAGTTCCGGACTTCTCTTCTGAATTTGACCCAATCCTCAACCTCAAACCACCCCCCCACCCCCCCCCGGCCATCAATACACTCGAGAAGCTGGACATCGTCCAGGACCACGCTCGATGGGGCACCCCATCCACCAACATTCACTCCCTCCCCCACCACCACCGACGCACAGGGGCAGCAGTGTGTGTACCATCTACAAGATGCGCTGCAGCAACTCGCCAAGGGCTCCTTCGACAGCGCCGCCCAAACCCACCACCTCTACCGTCTAGAAGGACGAGGGCAGCAGACACATGGGGAACATCAGCACCTGCAAGTTCCTCTCCCAGCCCCACTCACCATCCCGACTTGGGAACATATCGGCCGTT
>JANJGN010004748.1:0-30437 GCA_026770705.1 Isurus oxyrinchus
TCCCCGAAACCCACCGAGACTATGTCCCCAAACCTGCCATCCGACGCCCGACCCCCCCAAGAGACTATGTGCACAAACCCGCCACCCGAACCCCGACCCCCCCGAGACTATGTCCCCAAACACGCCACCTGAAGCCCGACCCACCCGACCTCCCCGTGACTATGTCACTAAACCCGCCACCCGACCACTGACCCCCCCGGAGACTATGTCCCCAAACCTGACACCTGACCCTCCCCCCCCACCCCCCGAGACTATGTCCGCAAAACGCCACCCGACCATGCCGACTCCCCCAAGAGACTCTGTCCCCAAACGCACCACCCGACTCCCGACCCCCCCGAGACTATGTCCCAAACCCGCCACCCGACCCCCGACCCCCCCCGAGACTATGTCCCCAAATTCGCCACGCGACCCCGACCCACCCCGAGACTATGACCCCAAACCCGCCAGCCGACTCCCGAACCCCCCGATCCCCCCCGAGACTATGTCCCCAAACACGCCACCCGACCTCCGACCCACCGCGAGACTATGTCCCCAAACCCGCCACCCTACCCCCGACAACCCCCGACCCCCCCCCGAGACTATGTCGCTAAACCCGCCACCCGACCAGCGACCCCCCCGACACTATGTCCCTAATCCCGCCACCCGACCACCGACCTCCCCGACCCACTCTGCGACTATGTCCCCAAAACCGCCACCCGACCCCCGACTCCCCCGAGACTAAGTCCCCAAACCCGCCACCCGACCCCCGACCCACCCCGAGACTATTTCCGCAAACCCGCTTCCGACCCCCGACCCCCCTCGAGACTATGTTCCCAAACCCGCCACCCGACCCCCCCAAGACTATGTCCCCAAACTCGCCAACTGACCCCCGACCACCCCGAACCCCCCGAGACTATGTCCCCAAACCCGCCACCTGACCCCCGACCCCCCCAAGACTATGTCCCGAATCCCGGCACCCGACCCTCGACCACATCGACCTTCCCGAGACTATGTCCCCACACCCGCCACCCGACCCCCGACACCCTGACCCCCAAAGAGACTATGTCCCCAAACCCGCCACCCTATTCCCGACCCCCCCCGAGCCCCCCCCGAGACTATGTCCCCAAACCCACCACCCGACACCCGACCGTCCCGACTCCCCCGAGACTATGTCCCCAAACCCGCCACCCGACCCCCGACCCCCCCGAGACTATGTCCCCTAAACCGCCACCCGACCCCCCCCCGACCCCCCGAGACTATGTCCCCAAACCCGCCACGCGACCCCCGCGACAATGTCCCCAAACCCGACACCCGACCACCGACCCCCCCCGACACCTACGAGAGTTTGTCCCCCAGCCCGCCACCCGAACCCCAACCCCCCCCGACCCTACTGAAACTATGTCCCCAAACCCGCCACCCGACCCCCGACCCACCCCGAGACTATGTCCGCAAACACGCCACCCGACACCCGACCCACCGCGAGACTATGTCCCCAAACCTGCCACCCGACCCCCGACAACCCCGACCCCCCCCGAGACAATGTCCCTAAATCCGGCACCTGACCACCGACCCCCCCGAGACTATGTCCCTAATCCCACCACCCGACCACCGAACCACTCCGAGACTATGTCCCCAAACCCGCCACCCGACGTCCGACCCCCCCGACCCCCCCCCGAGACTAAGTCCCCAAACCCGCCACCCGACCCACCCCGAGACTATGTCCCCAAACCCGCCACCCGACACCCAAACACCTCAACCCCCACGAGACTATGTGCCCAAACCGCCACCCGACCCCCAACACACCCCGAGACTATGTCCCCAAACCTGCCACCTGACCCCCCCAGAGATTATGTCCCCAAACTTGCCACCCGACCCCTGACCCACCCCGAGACTATGTCCCCAAACCCCACACCCGACCCCCGTCCCCCCCGCCCCTCTGAGACTATGTCCGCAAACCCGCCACCCGACCCCGCCGACCCCCCCAAGAGACTCTGTCCCCAAAGCCGCCGACCGACCCCCGACCCCCCCGAGACTATGTCCCCAAACCCGCCACCCGACCCCCGACCCCCCCGAACCCCCCTGAGAATATGTCCCCAAACTCGCCACCCGACGCCTGACCCCCCCCCAGAATGTTTCCGCAAACCTGCCACGCAACCCCCGACCCCCCCGGGGACTATGTCCCCAAACCCGCCACCTGACACCCGACCCCCCCAAGACTATGTCCCCAAACTCGCCAACCGACCCCCGACCACCCCGAACCCCCCGAGACTATGTCCCCAAACCCGCCACCTGACACCCGACCCCCCCAAGACTATGTCCCGAATCCCGGCACCCGACCCTCGACCACACCGACCTTCCCGAGACTATTTCCGCAAACCCGCTTCCGACCCCCGACCCCCCTCGAGACTATGTTCCCAAACCCGACCCCCCGACACCCTGACCCCCAAAGAGACTATGTCCCCAAACCCGCCACCCTACTCCCGACCCCCCCGAGCCCCCCCCGAGACTATGTCCCCAAACCCACCACCCGACACCCGACCGTCCCGACTCCCCCGAGACTATGTCCCCAAACCCGCCACCCGACCCCCGACCCCCGACCCCCCCGACACCCACAAGACTATGTCCCCAAACCCGTCACCTGACCTCCGACCCCCCCGACCCCCCCATGAGACTCTGTCCCTAAACACGCCGCCCGACCACCGACCCCCCCCGAAACCCACCGAGACTATGTCCCCAAACCTGCCATCCGACGCCCGACCCCCCCCCAAGAGACTATGTGCCCAAACCCGCCACCCGAACCCCGACCCCCCGAGACTATGTCCCCTAAACCGCCACCCGACCCCCCCGACCCCCCGAGACTATGTCCCCAAACCCGCCACGCCACCCCCGCCACAATGTCCCCAAACCCGACACCCGACCACCGACCCCCCCCGACACCTACGAGAGTTTGTCCCCCAACCCGCCACCCGAACCCCGACCCCCCCCGACCCTACTGAACCTATGTCCCCAAACCCGACCCCCGACCCCCCTGAGACTATGTCCCCAAACCCGCCACGCGACCCCCGACCCACCCCGAGACTATGTCCGCAAACACGCCACCCGACACCCGACCCACCGCGAGACTATGTCCCCAAACCTGCCACCCGACACCCGACAACCCCGACCCCCCCCGAGACTATGTCCCTAAATCCGGCACCTGACCACCGACCCCCCCCGAGACTATGTCCCTAATCCCGCCACCCGACCACCGAACCACTCCGAGACTATGTCCCCAAACCCGCCACCCGACGTCCGACCCCCCCCCGACCCCCCCCGAGACTAAGTCCCCAAACCCGCCACCCGACCCCCGACCCACCCCGAGACTATGTCCCCAAACCCGCCACCCGACACCCAAACACCTCAACCCCCACGAGACTATGTGCCCAAACCCGCCACCCGACCCCCAACACACCCTGAGACTATGTCCCCAAACCTGCCACCTGACCCCCCCAGAGATTATGTCCCCAAACTTGCCACCCGACCCCCGACCCACCCCGAGACTATGTCCCCAAACTCGCCAACTGACCCCCGACCACCCCGAACCCCCCGAGACTATGTCCCCAAACCCGCCACCTGACCCCCGACCCCCCCAAGACTATGTCCCGAATCCCGGCACCCGACCCTCGACCACACCGACCTTCCCGAGACTATGTCCCCACACCCGCCACCCGACCCCCGACACCCTGACCCCCAAAGAGACTATGTCCCCAAACCCGCCACCCTACTCCCGACCCCCCCGAGCCCCCCCCGAGACTATGTCCCCAAACCCACCACCCGACACCCGACCGTCCCGACTCCCCCGAGACTATGTCCCCAAACCCGCCACCCGACCCCCGACCCCCCCGAGACTATGTCCCCTAAACCGCCACCCGACCCCCCCCCGACCCCCCGAGACTATGTCCCCAAACCCGCCACGCGACCCCCGCGACAATGTCCCCAAACCCGACACCCGACCACCGACCCCCCCCCGACACCTACGAGAGTTTGTCCCCCAGCCCGCCACCCGAACCCCAACCCCCCCCGACCCTACTGAAACTATGTCCCCAAACCCGCCACCCGACCCCCGACCCACCCCGAGACTATGTCCGCAAACACGCCACCCGACACCCGACCCACCGCGAGACTATGTCCCCAAACCTGCCACCCGACCCCCGACAACCCCGACCCCCCCCGAGACAATGTCCCTAAATCCGGCACCTGACCACCGACCCCCCCGAGACTATGTCCCTAATCCCACCACCCGACCACCGAACCACTCCGAGACTATGTCCCCAAACCCGCCACCCGACGTCCGACCCCCCCGACCCCCCCCGAGACTAAGTCCCCAAACCCGCCACCCGACCCACCCCGAGACTATGTCCCCAAACCCGCCACCCGAACCCCGACACCCCCGAGCCCACCCCGAGACTATGTCCCCAAACCAACCACCCGACACCCGACCGTCCCGACTCCCCCCGAGACTATGTGCCCAAACCCGCCACCCGACCTCCGACCCCCCCGACCCACTCTGCGACTATGTCCCCAAACCCGCCACCCGACCCCCGACTCCCCCGAGACTAAGTCCCCAAACCCGCCACTCGACCCCCGCGACAATGTCCCCAAACCCGACACCCGACCACCGACCCCCCCCGACACCTACGAGAGTTTGTCCCCCAACCCGCCACCCGAACCCCGACCCACCCCGACCCCACTGAAACTATGTCCCCAAAACCGCCACCCGACCCCCGACCCCCCGAGACTATGTCCCCCAACCCGCCACCCGAACCCCGACCCACCCCGACCCCACTGAAACTATGTCCCCAAACCCGCCACGCGACCCCCGACCCACCCCGAGACTATGTCCGCAAACACGCCACCCGACACCCGACCCACCGCGAGACTATGTCCCCAAACCTGCCACCCGACCCCCGACAACCCCGACCCCCCCCGAGACTATGTCCCTAAATCCGGCACCTGACCACCGACCCCCCCCCGAGACTATGTCCCTAATCCCACCACCCGACCACCGAACCACTCCGAGACTATGTCCCCAAACCCGCCACCCGACGTCCGACCCCCCCGACCCCCCCCGAGACTAAGTCCCCAAACCCGCCACCCGACCCACCCCGAGACTATGTCCCCAAACCCGCCACCCGACACCCAAACACCTCAACCCCCACGAGACTATGTGCCCAAACCCGCCACCCGACCCCCAACACACCCCGAGACTATGTCCCCAAACCTGCCACCTGACCCCCCCAGAGATTATGTCCCCAAACTTGCCACCCGACCCCTGACCCACCCCGAGACTATGTCCCCAAACCCCACACCCGACCCCCGTCCCCCCCGCCCCTCTGAGACTATGTCCGCAAACCCGCCACCCGACCCCGCCGACCCCCCCAAGAGACTCTGTCCCCAAAGCCGCCAACCGACCCCCGACCCCCCCGAGACTATGTCCCCAAACCCGCCACCCGACCCCCGACCCCCCCGAACCCCCCTGAGAATATGTCCCCAAACTCGCCACCCGACGCCTGACCCCCCCCCAGAATGTTTCCGCAAACCTGCCACGCAACCCCCGACCCCCCCGGGACTATGTCCCCAAACCCGCCACCTGACACCCGACCCCCCCAAGACTATGTCCCCAAACTCGCCAACCGACCCCCGACCACCCCGAACCCCCCGAGACTATGTCCCCAAACCCGCCACCTGACACCCGACCCCCCCAAGACTATGTCCCGAATCCCGGCACCCGACCCTCGACCACACCGACCTTCCCGAGACTATTTCCGCAAACCCGCTTCCGACCCCCGACCCCCCTCGAGACTATGTTCCCAAACCCGACCCCCGACACCCTGACCCCCAAAGAGACTATGTCCCCAAACCCGCCACCCTACTCCCGACCCCCCCGAGCCCCCCCGAGACTATGTCCCCAAACCCACCACCCGACACCCGACCGTCCCGACTCCCCCGAGACTATGTCCCCAAACCCGCCACCCGACCCCGACCCCCGACCCCCCCGACACCCACAAGACTATGTCCCCAAACCCGTCACCTGACCTCCGACCCCCCCGACCCCCCCATGAGACTCTGTCCCTAAACACGCCGCCCGACCACCGACCCCCCCCGAAACCCACCGAGACTATGTCCCCAAACCTGCCATCCGACGCCCGACCCCCCCCCAAGAGACTATGTGCCCAAACCCGCCACCCGAACCCCGACCCCCCGAGACTATGTCCCCTAAACCGCCACCCGACCCCCCCGACCCCCCGAGACTATGTCCCCAAACCCGCCACGCCACCCCCGCCACAATGTCCCCAAACCCGACACCCGACCACCGACCCCCCCCGACACCTACGAGAGTTTGTCCCCCAACCCGCCACCCGAACCCCGACCCCCCCCGACCCTACTGAACCTATGTCCCCAAACCCGACCCCCGACCCCACTGAGACTATGTCCCCAAACCCGCCACGCGACCCCCGACCCACCCCGAGACTATGTCCGCAAACACGCCACCCGACACCCGACCCACCGCGAGACTATGTCCCCAAACCTGCCACCCGACACCCGACAACCCCGACCCCCCCCCGAGACTATGTCCCTAAATCCGGCACCTGACCACCGACCCCCCCCGAGACTATGTCCCTAATCCCACCACCCGACCACCGAACCACTCCGAGACTATGTCCCCAAACCCGCCACCCGACGTCCGACCCCCCCGACCCCCCCCGAGACTAAGTCCCCAAACCCGCCACCCCGACCCACCCCGAGACTATGTCCCCAAACCTGCCACCCGACCCCCGACAACCCCGACCCCCCCCGAGACTATGTCCCTAAATCCGGCACCTGACCACCGACCCCCCCCGAGACTATGTCCCTAATCCCGCCACCCGACCACCGAACCACTCCGAGACTATGTCCCCAAACCCGCCACCCGACGTCCGACCCCCCCCCGACCCCCCCCGAGACTAAGTCCCCAAACCCGCCACCCGACCCCCGACCCACCCCGAGACTATGTCCCCAAACCCGCCACCCGACACCCAAACACCTCAACCCCCACGAGACTATGTGCCCAAACCCGCCACCCGACCCCCAACACACCCTGAGACTATGTCCCCAAACCTGCCACCTGACCCCCCCAGAGATTATGTCCCCAAACTTGCCACCCGACCCCCGACCCACCCCGAGACTATGTCCCCAAACCCCACACTCGACCCCCGTCACCACCGCCCCTCTGAGACTATGTCCGCAAAGCCGCCACCCGACCCCGCCGACCCCCCCAAGAGACTCTGTCCCCAAAGCCGCCAACCGACCCCCGACCCCCCCGAGACTATGTCCCCAAACCCGCCACCCGAACCCCGACCCCCCCGAACCCCCCGAGAATATGTCCCCAAACTCGCCACCCGACGCCTGACCCCCCCCCCAGAATGTTTCCGCAAACCCGCCACGCAACCCCCGACCCCCCCGGGACTATGTCCCCAAACCCGCCACCCGACCCCCGACTCCACCGACCCCCCCGAGATTACGTCCCCAAACCCGACACCCGACGCCCGACTCCCCCGGGACTATGTCCCGAAAACCGCCACCCATGCCCCGACCCCCCCCCGAGATTATGTCCCCAAACCCACCACCCGACCCCTGACCCACCCCCAGACTGTCCCCAAACCTGCCACCCGACCCCACCGACCCCCACGAAACTATGTCCCCAAACCCGCCACCCGAACACCGAGCCCCCCGACCCTTCCCCGAGACGATGTCCGCAAAAGCGCCTCCCGAATCCCGACTCTCCCCGACCCCCCCGGGATTATGTCCTCAAACCCGCCACCCGACGCCCGACTCCCCCGAGACTATGTCCCGAAACCGCCACCCGACACCCCCGACCCACCCCGAGATTATGTCCCCAAACCCGCCACCCGAACTCCGACCCACCCCCAAACCTGCCACCCGACCCCCGACCCCCCCGACCCCCACGAAACTATGTCCCCAAACCCGCCACCCGACCACCGAGCCCCCCGACCCAATTCCGAGACTATGTCCCCAAACCCGCCACCCGACCCCTGACCACACCAACCTTCCCGAGACTATGTCCCCAAACCAGCCACCCGGCCCCCGGCCCCCGACCCCCTGGCCACCCCGAGACTATGTCCCCCAACCCGCCACCCGAACCCTGAACCCGCCGACCCCCCGAGACTATTTCCCGAAACCCGCCACCCGACCCCCCACGAGACTATGTCCCCTAACCCACCACCCGACCCCCGACTCCCCCGACCCCCCACGAGACTATGTCCCCAAACCTGCCACCCGACCCCCGACCCCCCGAGACTATGTCCCCAAACCTGCCACCCGACCCCCCCGAATAGTATGTCCCCAAACCCGCCACCCGAACCCGACCGACCCCGACACCCCGAGACTCTGTCCACAAACCCGACACCCGACCCCCCAATCCCCCCGAGACTATGACTTTAAACCCGCCACCCGACCCACCCCGAGTCCATTTTCGCAAACCCGCCTCCCGACCCCCGACCCCCCCCGAGACTATGTCCCCAAACACGCCACCCGAACCCCGACCACCCCAAGACTATGTGCCCAATCCCGCCACCCGACCCCCGACCACCCCGAACCCCCCGAGACTATGTCCCCAAACCCGCCACCCGACCTCCAACCCCCCCGACCCCCACACGAGACTCTGTCCCTAAACACGCCGCCCGACCACCGACCTCCCCGAAACCCACCGAGACTATGTCCCCAAACCTGCCATCCGACGCCCGACCCCCCCCGACCCCCCCAAGAGACTATGTCCCCAAACCCGCCACCCGACCCCCCCCGACCCCCCCGAGACTATGTCTCCAAACCCGCCACCCGACCCCCCCGAGACTATGTCCCCAAACCCGCCACCCGACCCCCCCGACCCCCCCGAGACTATGTCCCCAAACCTGCCATCCGACGCCCGACCCCCCCGACCCCCCCAAGAGACTATGTGCCCAAACCCGCCACCCGAACCCCGACCCCCCTGAGACTATGTCCCTAAACCCGCCACCCGACCCCCCCCGACCCCCCCGAGACTATGTCTCCAAACCCGCCACCCGACCCCCCCCGACCCCCCCGAGACTATGTCCCCAAACCCGGCACCCGACCCCTGAATCCCTGACACCCCGAGACTATGTCCACAAACCCGCCAACCGACACCCGACCATCCAGACTCCCCCCGAGACTAAGTCCATAAAACCCGCCCCCCGACCCCGCCGACACCCCCAAGTCTATGTCCCCAATCCCGCCACACGACCCCCGACCCCCCCACGAGACTCTGTCACTAAACCCACCGCCTGACCACCGACCCCCCCGAAACCCACCGAGACTATGTCCCCAAACCTGCCATCCGACGCCCGACCCCCCGACCCCCCCCAAGAGACAATGTCCCCAAACCCGCCACCCGAACCCCGACCCACCCCGAGACTATGTCTCCAAACCTGCCACCTGACCCCCGACCCCCCCGAGACTATGTCCCCAAACCTGCCACCTGACACACGACCCACCCCGAGACCATGTCCACAAACCCGCCACCTGACCCCCGACCCCCCCGACACCCTCGAGACTATGTCCACAAACCCGCCACCCGACCATGCCGACTCCCCCAAGAGACTCTGTCCCCAAACGCACCACCCGACTCCCGACCCCCCCGAGACTATGTCCCAAACCCGCCTCCCGACTCCCGACCCCCCCGAGACTATGTCCCAAACCCGCCACCCGACCCCCGACCCCCCCGCGACTATGTCCCCAAAATCGCCACGCGACCCCCGACCCACCCCGAGACTATGTCCCCAAACCCGCCAGCCGACTCCCGAACCCCCCGATCCCCCCCGAGACTATGTCCCCAAACACGCCACCCGACCTCCGACCCACCGCGAGACTATGTCCCCAAACCCGCCACCCGACCCCCGACACCCCCGACCCCCCCCGAGACTATGTCGCTAAACCCGCCACCTGACCACCGACCCCCCCGACACTCTGTCCCTAATCCCGCCACCCGACCACCGACCCCCCCGACCCACTCTGCGACTATGTCCCCAAACCCGCCACCCGACCCCCGACCCACCCCGAGACTATTTCCGCAAACCCGCTTCCAACCCCCGACCCCCCTCGAGACTATGTTCCCAATACCCGCCACCCGACCCCCGACCCCCCAAGACTATGTCCCCAAACTCGCCAACCGACCCCCGACCACCCCGAACCCCCCGAGACTATGTCCCCATACCCGCCACCTGACACCCGACCCCCCCAAGACTATGTCCCGAATCCCGGCACCCGACCCTCGACCACACCGACCTTCCCGAGACTATGTCCCCACACCCGCCACCCGACCCCCGACACCCTGACCCCCAAAGAGACTATGTCCCCAAACCCGCCACCCTACTCCCGACCCCCCCGAGCCCCCCCGGAGACAATGTCCCCAAACCCACCACCCGACACCCGACCGTCCCGACTCCCCCGAGACTATGTCCCCAAACCCGCCACCCGACCCCCGACCCCCCCCGACACCCACAAGACTATGTCCCCAAACCCGTCACCTGACCTCCGACCCCCCCCCCCCGACCCCCCCATGAGACTCTGTCCCTAAACACGCCGCCCGACCACCGACCCCCCCCGAAACCCACCGAGACTATGTCCCCAAACCTGCCATCTGACGCCCGACCCCCCCCCACGAGACTATGTGCCCAAACCCGCCACCCGAACCCCGACCCCCCCGAGACTATGTCCCCTAAACCGCCACCCGACCCCCCCGACACCCCGAGACTATGTCCCCAAACCCGCTACGCGACCCCCGCCACAATGTCCCCAAACCCGACACCCGACCACCGACCCCCCCCGACACCTACGAGAGTTTGTCCCCCAACCCGCCACCCGAACCCCGACCCCCCCCCCGACCCTACTGAAACTATGTCCCCAAACCCGCCACCCCGACCCCCGACCCCCCCGAACCCCCCCGAGAATATGTCCCCAAACTCGCCACCCGACGCCTGCCCCCCCCCCAGAATGTTTCCGCAAACCCGCCACACAACCCCCGACCCCCCCGGGACTATGTCCCCAAACCCGCCACCCGACCCCCGACTCCACCGACCCCCCCGAGATTACGTCCCCAAAACCGACACCCGACGCCCGACTCCCCCGGGACTATGTCCCGAAAACCGCCACCCATGCCCCGACCCCCCCCCCCCGAGATTATCTCCCCAAACCCACCACCCGACCCCTGACCCACCCCCAGACTGTCCCCAAACCTGCCACCCGACCCCCACGAAACTATGTCCCCAAACCCGCCACCCGAACACCGAACTCCCCGACCCTTCCCCGAGACAATGTCCGCAAAAGCGCCTCCCGAATCCCGACCCCCCCGAGATTATGTCCCCAAACCCGACACCCGACGCCCGACTCCCCCGAGACTATGTCCCGAAAACCGCCACCCGACCCCCCCGACCCACCCCCGAGATTATGTCCCCAAACCCGCCACCCGAACTCCGACCCACCCCCAAACCTGCCACTCGACCCCCGACCCCCCCCGACCCCCACGAAACTATGTCCCCAAACCTGCCACCCGACCACCGAGCCCCCCGACCCATCCCCGAGACTATGTCCCCAAACCCGCCACCCGACCCCCGACCCCCCAAGACTATGTCCCGAATCCCGCCACCCGACCCCTGACCACACCGACCTTCCCGAGACTATGTCCCCAAACCCGCCACCCGACCCCCGACCCCCTGACCACCCCGAGACTATGTCCCCCAACCCGCCACCCGAACCCTGACCCCACCGACCCCCCGAGACCATTTCCCGAAACCCGCCACCCGAACCCCCACGAGACTATGTCCCCAAACCCGCCACCCGACCCCCGACTCCCTCGCGACTATGTCCCCAAACCTGCCACCCGACCCCCCCCGAATAGTATGTCCCCAAACCCGCCACCCGAACCCGACCGACCCCGACACCCCGAGACTCTGTCCCCAAACCCGCCACCCGACACTCGACCCCCCCAATCCCCCCGAGACTATGACTTTAAACCCGCCACCTGACCACCG
Organism: Isurus oxyrinchus; assembly: GCA_026770705.1. Lineage (NCBI taxonomy): Eukaryota > Metazoa > Chordata > Chondrichthyes > Lamniformes > Lamnidae > Isurus > Isurus oxyrinchus. The sequence continues at coordinate 12,063 of JANJGN010004748.1, forward strand.
AACCCCCGACCCACCCCGAGTCTATTTCCGCAAACCCGCCTCCCGACCCCCGACCCCCCCCGTGACTATGTCCGCAAACCCGCCACCCGACCCCCGACCCCCTGAAGACTATGTCCCGAATCCCGGCACCCAACCCCCGACCACAGCGACCTTCCCGAGACTATGTCCCCACACCCGCCACCCGACACTCTGACACCCACGAGACTATGTCCCCAGACCCGCCACCCGACCCACAACCACCCCGACCCCCCCCCGAGACTATGTCCCCAAACCCGCCACCCAACTCCCGACCCCCCCGAGCCCACCCCGAGACTATGTCCCCAAACCAACCACCCAACACCCGACCGTCCCGAATCCCCCCGAGACTATGTGCCCAAACCCGCCACCCGGCCCCCGACCCCCCGACACCCCCAAGACTATGTCCCCAAATCCGCCACCCGACCTCCGACCCCCCTGACCTCCCCATGAGACTCTGTCCCTAAACACGCCGCCCGCCCACCAACCTCCCCGAAACCCACCGAGACTATTTCCCCCAACCTGCCACCCGACCCCCGACCCCCCCCGACACCCCTAAGACTATGTCCCCAAACCCGCCACCCGACCTCCAACCCCCCCGACCCCACTGAAACTATGTCCCCAAACCCGCCACGCGACCCCCGACCCACCCCGAGACTATGTCCGCAAACACGCCACCCGACACCCGACCCACCGCGAGACTATGTCCCCAAACCCGCCACCCGACCCCCGACAACCCCGACCCCCCCCCCCCGAGACTATGTCCCTAAATCCGGCACCTGACCACCGACCCCCCCCCGAGACTATGTCCCTAATCCCGCCACCCGACGTCCGACCTCCCCGACCCCCCCGAGACTAAGTCCCCAAACCCGCCACCCCGACCCACCCCGAGACTATGTCCCCAAACCCGCCACCCGACACCCAAACACCTCAACCCCCACGAGACTATGTGCCCAAACCCGCCACCCGACCCCCAACACACCCCGAGACTATGTCCCCAAACCTGCCATCCGACACCCGGCCCCCGACCCCCCCAAGAGACTATGTGCCCAAACCCGCCACCCGAACCCCGTCCCCCCCGAGACTATGTCCCCTAAACCGCCACCCGACTCCCCCGACCCCCCCGAGACTATGTCTCCAAACCCGCCACCTTACCACCGACCCAACCCGAGACTATGTCCCTAAACCCGCCACCCGAAACCCAACCACCCCCGACCCCCCCGAGACTATGTCACTAAACCTGCCACCCGACCACCGACCCCACCCGACCCCCCCGAGACTATGTCCCCAAACCTGCCACCTAACCCCCGACCCCCTGACCACCCCGAGACTATGTCACTAAACCTGCCACCCGACCACCGACCCCACCCGACCCCCCCGAGACTATGTCCCCAAACCTGCCACCTAACCCCCGACCCACCCCGAGACTATGTCCCGAAAACCGCCACACGACCCCCCCGACCCACCCCCGAGATTATGTCCCCAAACCCGCCACCCGAACTCCGACCCACCCCCAAACCTGCCACCCGACCCCCGACCCCCCCGACCCCCACGAAACTATGTCCCCAAACCTGCCACCCGACCACCGAGCCCCCCGACCCATCCCCGAGACTATGTCCCCAAACCCGCCACCCGACCCCCGACCCCCCAAGACTATGTCCCGAATCCCGCCACCCCGACCCCTGACCACACCGACCTTCCCGAGACTATGTCCCCAAACCCGCCACCCGACCCCCGACCCCCTGACCAGCCCGAGACTATGTCACTAAACCTGCCACCCGACCACCGACCCCACCCGACCCCCCCGAGACTATGTCCCCAAACCTGCCACCTAACCCCCGACCCACCCCGAGACTATGTCCCGAAAACCGCCACACGACCCCCCCGACCCACCCCCGAGATTATGTCCCCAAACCCGCCACCCGAACTCCGACCCACCCCCAAACCTGCCACCCGATCCCCGACCCCCCCGACCCCCACGAAACTATGTCCCCAAACCTGCCACCCGACCACCGAGCCCCCCGACCCATCCCCGAGACTATGTCCCCAAACCCGCCACCCGACCCCCGACCCCCCAAGACTATGTCCCGAATCCCGCCACCCGACCCCTGAACACACTGACCTTCCCGAGACTATGTCCCCAAACCCGCCACCCGACCCCCGACCCCCTGACCACCCCGAGACTATGTCCCCCAACCCGCCACCCAAACCCTGACCCCACCGACCCCCCGAGACCATTTCCCGAAACCAGCCACCCGACCCCCCCGAGACTATGTCCCCTAACCCACCACCCGACCCCCGACTCCCCCGAACCCCCACGAGACTATGTCCCCAAACCCGCCACCCCGACCCCCCCGAATGGTATGTCCCCAAACCCGCCACCAGAACCCGACCGACCCCGACACCCCGAGACTCTGTCCCCAAACCCACCACCCGACACCCGACCCCCCCAATCCCCCCGAGACTATGACTTCAAACCCGCCACCCCGACCACCGACCCCCCGACCCACCCCGAGTCTATGTCCCCAAACACGCCACCCGACCCCCGACCACCCCAAGACTATGTGCCCAATCCCGCCACCTGACCCCTGACCACCCCGAACCCCCCGAGACTATGTCCCCAAACCCGCCACCCGACCACCGACCCCCCGAAGACTATGTCCCGAATCCCGGCACCCGACCCCCGACCACACCGACCTTCCCGAGACTATGTCCCCACACCCGCCACCCGACACTCTGACACCCACGAGACTATGTCCCCAGACCCGCCACCCGACCCACAACCACCCCGACCCCCCCCGAGACTATGTCCCCAAACCCGCCACCCAACTCCCGACCCCCCCGAGCCCACCCCGAGACTATGTCCCCAAACCAACCACCCGACACCCGACCGTCCCGACTCCCCCCGAGACTATGTGCCCAAACCCGCCACCCGGCCCCCGACCCCCCGACACCCCCAAGACTAAGTCCCCAAACCCGCCACCCCGACCCACCCCGAGACTATGTCCCCAAACCCGCCACCCGACACCCAAACACCTCAACCCCCACGAGACTATGTGCCCAAACCCGCCACCCGACCCCCAACACACCCCGAGACTATGTCCCCAAACCTGCCACCTGACCCCCCCAGAGATTATGTCCCCAAACCTGCCACCCGACCCCTGACCCACCCCGAGACTATGTCCCCAAACCTGCCATCCGACACCCGGCCCCCGACCCCCCCAAGAGACTATGTGCCCAAACCCGCCACCCGAACCCCGTCCCCCCCGAGACTATGTCCCCTAAACCGCCACCCGACTCCCCCGACCCCCCCGAGACTATGTCTCCGAACCCGCCACCTTACCACCGACCCAACCCGAGACTATGTCCCTAAACCCGCCACCCGAAACCCAACCACCCCGACCCCCCCGAGACTATGTCACTAAACCTGCCACCCGACCTCCGACCCCACCCGACCCCCCCGAGACTATGTCACTAAACCTGCCACCCGACCACCGACCCCCTGACCACCCCGAGACTATGTCACTAAACCTGCCACCCGACCACCGACCCACCCCGAGACTATGTCCCCAAACCCGCCACCCGACCACCGACCCCACCCGACCCCCCCGAGACTATGTCACTAAACCTGCCACCCGACCACCGACCCCACCCGACCCCCCCCGAGACTATGTCCCCAAACCTGCCACCTAACCCCCGACCCACCCCGAGACTATGTCCCGAAAACCGCCACACGACCCCCCCCGACCCACCCCCGAGATTATGTCCCCAAATCCGCCACCCGAACTCCGACCCACCCCCAAACCTGCCACCCGATCCCCGACCCCCCCGACCCCCACGAAACTATGTCCCCAAACCTGCCACCCGACCACCGAGCCCCCCGACCCATCCCCGAGACTATGTCCCCAAACCCGCCACCCGACCCCCGACCCCCCAAGACTATGTCCCGAATCCCGCCACCCGACCCCTGAACACACTGACCTTCCCGAGACTATGTCCCCAAACCCGCCACCCGACCCCCGACCCCCTGACCACCCCGAGACTATGTCCCCCAACCCGCCACCCAAACCCTGACCCCACCGACCCCCCCGAGACCATTTCCCGAAACCAGCCACCCGACCCCCCCGAGACTATGTCCCCTAACCCACCACCCGACCCCCGACTCCCCCGAACCCCCACGAGACTATGTCCCCAAACCCGCCACCCGACCCCCGACCCCCTCGAGACTATGTCCCCAAACCTGCCACCCGACCCCCCCGAATAGTATGTCCCCAAACCCGCCACCAGAACCCGACCGACCCCCGACACCCCGAGACTCTGTCCCCAAACCCGCCACCCGACCCCCTAAACCCCCGACCCCCCCCGAGACTATGTCCCAAACCCGCCACCCGACCCCCGACCCACCCCAAGACTACGTCCCCAAACCTGACACCCGACCCCCCCGAGATTATGTCCCCAAACCCGCCAACCGACCCCCGACCCACCCCGAGACTATGTCCCCAAACCTGCCATCTGACCCCCGACCCACTCCGACTGCCAAGAGACTATGTCCCTAAACCCGCCACCCGACCCCCGACACCCCCGACCCCCCCTAGACTATGTCCCTAAACCCGCCACCCGACCACCGACCCCCTAGACCCACCCCGAGACTACGTCCGCAAACCCGCCTCCCGACCCCCGACCCCCCGTCCCCAGTGAGACTATGTCCCCAAACCCGCCACCCGACACCCGACCCCACCGAACCACCCGAGACTGTGTCCCCAAACCCACCACCGACACCCCTGAACCCCCTGAGACTATGTCCTCAAACCCGCCACCAAACCCCAGACCCACCCCGAGACTATGACCCCAAACCCCCCACCCGACCCCAGACCCACCCCGAGACTATGTCCCCAAACCCGCCACCCGACCCCCCCCGACCCCCCTGAGACTATGTCCCCAATCCCGCCACCTGACCCCCGACCCACCCCGAGAATCTGTCCCCGAACCCGCTACCTGACCCCCCGACACACACGAGACTATGCCCCAAACCCGCCATCCAAAGCCCGACACCCCCGACCCCCCTGTGACCATGTCACTAATCCCGCCACCCGACCACCGACACCCCCGAGACTATATCCCCAAACCCGACACCTGAACCCGTCCCCCCCACCCCTCCGAGACTATGTCCGCAAACCCGCCACCTGACCCCGCCGACCCCCCCATGAGACTCTGTCCTCAAACCCGCCACCCGACCCCCCGACCCCCCCGTGACTATGTCCCAAACCCGCCACCTGACCCCCCGAGACTATGTTCCCAAACCCGCCAGCCGACCCCCGACCCACCCCGAGACTATGTCCCCAAACCTGCCACCCGACCCACCCCGAGATTATGTCCCCAAACCCGCCACCCGACCCCCCACCCACCCCGAGACTATGTCCCCAAACCCGCCAGCCGACACCCGACCCACCCCGACACCCAAGAGACTATGTCCCTAAACCCGCCATCTGACCCCCGACACCCCCGACCCCCCCCAAGACTATGTCCCTAAACCCGCCACCCGACCACCGACCCCATAGACCCACCCCGAGACTATGTCCTCAAACCCTCCACCCGACCCCCGACCCCCCCCGTGACTATGTCCCAAACCCGCCACCTGACCCCCCGAGACTATGTGCCCAAACCCGCCACCCGATCCCCGACCCACCCCGAGACTATGTCCCCAAACCTGCCACCCGACCCACCCCGAGATTATGTCCCCAAACCCGCCACCCGACCCCCCACCCACCCCGAGACTATGTCCCCAAACCCGCCAGCCGACACCCGACCACCCCGACACCCAAGAGACTATGTCCCTAAACCCGCCATCCGACACCCGACACCCCTGACCCCCCCCGAGACTATGTCTCCAAACCCGCCACCCGACCACCGACCCCCTAGACCCACCCCGAGACTATGTCCGCAAACCCGCCTCCCGACCCCTGACCCCCCCGACCCCATTGAGACTATGTCCCCAAACACACCACCCGACCCCCGACCCCCCCAAGACTATGACCCCAAACCCGCCACCCCCGAAACCCGAACTCCCCGAACCACCCGAGACTATGTCCCCAAGCCCGCCACCCCGACACCCCCGACCCCCCCGAGACTATTTCCCCAAACCCGACACCCGAACGCCGACCCCCCCGACCCCCCTGAGACTATTTCCCCAAACCCGCCACACGACGCCCCGACCAACCGACCCACCCAAGACTATGTCCCCAAACCCGCCACCCCGACCCCCACGATCCCTCCCGAGAATAGTCCCCAAACCCGCCACCCGACTCCCGACACCCCCAAGACTGTTTCCCCAAACCCGCCACCCGACCGCTGAACCCCCGACCCACGACCCCAAACCCACCGCCCGACCCCTGACCCACCCGAGACTATGTCCCCAAACTTGCCACCCAACGCCCGACCCCACCGACCCCCCCCGAGACTATGTCCCCAAACCCGCCACCCGACTCCTGACCCCCTCGAGACTATGTCCCCAAACCCGCCACCAGAACCCGACCGACCCCCGACACCCCGAGACTCTGTCCCCAAACCCGCCACCCCGACCCCTAAACCCCCGACCCCCCCCGAGACTATGTTCCAAACCCGCCACCCCGACCCCCGACCCACCCCAAGACTACGTCCCCAAACCTGACACCCGACCCCCCCGAGATTATGTCCCCAAACCCGCCAACCGACCCCCGACCCACCCCGAGACTATGTCCCCAAACCTGCCATCTGACCCCCGACCCACTCCGACTGCCAAGAGACTATGTCCCTAAACCCGCCACCCCGACCCCCGACACCCCCGACCCCCCTAGACTATGTCCCTAAACCCGCCACCCGACCACCGACCCCCTAGACCCACCCCGAGACTACGTCCGCAAACCCGCCTCCCGACCCCCGACCCCCCCGTCCCCAGTGAGACTATGTCCCCAAACCCGCCGCCCGACACCCGACCCCCACCGAACCACCCGAGACTGTGTCCCCAAACCCACCACCGACACCCCTGAACCCCCTGAGACTATGTCCTCAAACCCGCCACCAAACCCCAGACCCACCCCGAGACTATGACCCCAAACCCCCCACCCGACCCCAGACCCACCCCGAGACTATGTCCCCAAACCCGCCACCCGACCCCCCCCGACCCCCCTGAGACTATGTCCCCAATCCCGCCACCTGACCCCCGACCCACCCCGAGAATCTGTCCCCGAACCCGCCACCTGACCCCCCCGACACACACGAGACTATGCCCCAAACCCGCCATCCAAAGCCCGACACCCCCGACCCCCCTGTGACCATGTCACTAATCCCGCCACCCCGACCACCGACACCCCCGAGACTATATCCCCAAACCCGACACCTGAACCCGTCCCCCCCCACCCCTCCGAGACTATGTCCGCAAACCCGCCACCTGACCCCGCCGACCCCCCCATGAGACTCTGTCCTCAAACCCGCCACCCGACCCCCCGACCCCCCCGTGACTATGTCCCAAACCCGCCACCTGACCCCCCGAGACTATGTTCCCAAACCCGCCAGCCGACCCCCGACCCACCCCGAGACTATGTCCCCAAACCTGCCACCCGACCCACCCCGAGATTATGTCCCCAAACCCGCCACCCGACCCCCCACCCACCCCGAGACTATGTCCCCAAACCCGCCAGCCGACACCCGACCCACCCCGACACCCAAGAGACTATGTCCCTAAACCCGCCATCTGACCCCCGACACCCCCGACCCCCCCCCAAGACTATGTCCCTAAACCCGCCACCCGACCACCGACCCCATAGACCCACCCCGAGACTATGTCCTCAAACCCTCCACCCGACCCCCGACCCCCCCGTGACTATGTCCCAAACCCGCCACCTGACCCCCCGAGACTATGTGCCCAAACCCGCCACCCGATCCCCGACCCACCCCGAGACTATGTCCCCAAACCTGCCACCCGACCCACCCCGAGATTATGTCCCCAAACCCGCCACCCGACCCCCCACCCACCCCGAGACTATGTCCCCAAACCCGCCAGCCGACACCCGACCACCCCGACACCCAAGAGACTATGTCCCTAAACCCGCCATCCGACACCCGACACCCCTGACCCCCCCCGAGACTATGTCTCCAAACCCGCCACCCCGACCACCGACCCCCTAGACCCACCCCGAGACTATGTCCGCAAACCCGCCTCCCGACCCCTGACCCCCCCGACCCCATTGAGACTATGTCCCCAAACACACCACCCGACCCCCGACCCCCCCAAGACTATGACCCCAAACCCGCCACCCCGAAACCCGAACTCCCCGAACCACCCGAGACTATGTCCCCAAGCCCGCCACCCCGACACCCCCCGACCCCCCCGAGACTATTTCCCCAAACCCGACACCCGAACGCCGACCCCCCCCGACCCCCCTGAGACTATTTCCCCAAACCCGCCACACGACGCCCCGACCAACCGACCCACCCAAGACTATGTCCCCAAACCCGCCACCCGACCCCCACGATCCCTCCCGAGAATAGTCCCCAAACCCGCCACCCGACTCCCGACACCCCCAAGACTGTTTCCCCAAACCCGCCACCCGACCGCTGAACCCCCGACCCACGACCCCAAACCCACCGCCCGACCCCTGACCCACCCGAGACTATGTCCCCAAACTTGCCACCCAACGCCCGACCCCACCGACCCCCCCGAGACTATGTCCCCAAACCCGCCACCCCGACTCCTGACCCCCCCGACCCCCCGAGACTATTTCCCCAAACCCGCCACACGACCCCCCGACCAACCGACCCACCCGGGACTATGTCCCCAAACCCGCCACCCGACCCCCACGATCCTTCCCGAGAATAGTCGCCAAACCCGCCACCCCGACTCCCGACTCCCCCCTAGACTGTTTCCCCAAACCCGCCACCCGACCGCTGAGCCCCCGACCCACCCGAGACTATGTCCCCAAACCCTCCACCCGACCCCCGACCCACCCCGAGACTATGTCCCCAAACCTGCCAACCGACGCCCGACCCCACCGACCCCCCCCCCCCCGAGACTATGTCCCCAAACCCGCCACCCGATCCCCGACCCCCCACGAGACTATGTCCCTAAACCGGCCACCCGACCACTGAGCCTCCCGACCCGTCCCCGAGACTATGTCCGCAAACGCGCCTCCCAAACCCCGACCCCCCCAAGACTATGTCCCCAAACCCACCACCCGACCCCCGACACCCCCAAGACTATGTCCCGAATCCCGCCACCCGACCCCCGACAACTCCGATCTTCCCGAGACTGTGTCCCCAATCCTGCCACCCGACCCCCTGACTTCCACGAGACTATGTCCCCAAACCCGCCAGCCAACAACCGACCACCCCGACACCCAAGAGACTATGTCCCTAAACCCGCCATCCGACCCCCGACACCCCCGACCCCCCCCGAGACTATGTCCCTAAACCCGCCACCCGACCACCGACCCCCTAGACCCACCCCGAGACATTGTCAGCAAACCCGCCTCCCGACCCCCGACCCCCCCGACCCCATTGAGACTATGAACCCAAACACACCACCCAACCCCCGACCCCCCCCAAGACTATGACCCCAAACCCGCCACCCGAAACCCGAACCCCCCGAACCACCCGAGACTATGTCCCCAAACCTGCCACACGACACCCCCGACCCCCCCGAGACTATTTCCCCAAACCCGCCACCCGACCCCCCGACCAACCGACCCACCCGAGACTATGTCCCCAAACCTGCCACCCGACACCCGACCCCACCGACCCCCCCCGAGACTATGTCCCCAAACACGCCATCCGACCCCCGACCCACCCGACCCCCCGAGACTATTTCCCCAAACCCGCCACCCGACCCCCGACCCACCCCGAGACTATGTCCCCAAACCTGCCACCCGACGCCCGACCCCACCGACCCCCCCCCGAGACTATGTCCCCAAACCCGCCACCCGACCCCTGACCCCCCACGAGACTATGTCCCTAAACCGGCCACCCAACCACTGAGCCTCCCGACCCGTCCCCGAGACTATGTCCGCAAACGCGCCTCCCAAACCCCGACCCCCCCGAGACTATGTCCCCAAACCCACCACCCGACTCCCGACACCCCCAAGACTATGTCCCGAATCCCGCCACCCGACCCCCGACAACTCCGATCTTCCCGAGACTGTGTCCCCAATCCTGCCACACGACACCCCCGACCCCCCCGAGACTATTTCCCCAAACCCGCCACCCGACCCCCCCGACCAACCGACCCACCCGAGACTATGTCCCCAAACCTGCCACCCGACACCCGACCCCACCGACCCCCCCGAGACTATGTCCCCAAACACGCCATCCGACCCCCGACCCACCCGACCCCCCGAGACTATTTCCCCAAACCCGCCACCCGACCGCTGACCCCCGACCCACCCGAGACTATGTCCCCAAACCCGCCACCCGACCCCCGACCCACCCCGAGACTATGTCCCCAAACCTGCCACCCGACGCCCGACCCCACCGACCCCCCCCCGAGTCTATGTCCCCAAACCCGCCACCCCGACCCCCGACCCCCCACGAGACTATGTCCCTAAACCGGCCACCCAACCACTGAGCCTCCCGACCCGTCCCCGAGACTATGTCCGCAAACGCGCCTCCCAAACCCCGACCCCCCCGAGACTATGTCCCCAAACCCACCACCCGACCCCCGACACCCCCAAGACTATGTCCCGAATCCCGCCACCCGACCCCCGACAACTCCGATCTTCCCGAGACTGTGTCCCCAATCTTGCCACCCGACCCCCTGACTTCCACGAGACTATGTCCCCAAACCCGCCAGCCAACAACCGACCACCCCGACACCCAAGAGACTATGTCCCTAAACCCGCCAACCGACCCCCGACACCCCCGACCCCCCCGAGACTATGTCCCTAAACCCGCCACCCCGACCACCGACCCCCCTAGACCCACCCCGAGACTATGTCAGCAAACCCGCCTCCCGACCCCCGACCCCCCCCGACCCCATTGAGACTATGAACCCAAACACACCACCCAACCCCCGACCCCCCCAAGACTATGACCCCAAACCCGCCACCCGAAACCCGAACCCCCCGAACCACCCGAGACTATGTCCCCAAACCTGCCACACGACACCCCCGACCCCCCCGAGACTATTTCCCCAAACCCGCCACCCGACCCCCCGACCAACCGACCCACCCGAGACTATGTCCCCAAACCTGACACCCGACCCCACCGACCCCCCCGAGACTATGTCCCCAAACACGCCATCCGACCCCCGACCCACCCGACCCCCCGAGACTATTTCCCCAAACCCGCCACACGACCCCCCACGATCCTTCCCGAGAATAGTCGCCAAACCCGCCACCCGACTCCCGACACCCCCGAGACTGTTTCCCCAAACCCGCCACCCGACCGCTGAACCCCCGACCCACCCGAGACTATGTCCCCAAACCCGCCGCCCGACCCCCGACCCACCCCGAGACTATGTCCCCAAACCTGCCACCCGACGCCCGACCCCACCGACCCCCTCCCGAGACTATGTCCCCAAACCCGCCACCCGACCCCCGACCCCCCACGAGACTATGTCCCCAAACCCGCCACCCCGACACCCAACCCCCCCGACCACCCCAAAACTGTCCCTAAACCGGCCACCCGACCACCGAGCCTCCCGACCCTTCCCCGAGACTATGTCTGCAAACGCGCCTCCCGAACCCCGACCCCCCCGAGACTATGTCCCGAATCCCACCACACAACCCCCGACCACTCCGACCTTCCCGAGACTGTGTCCCCAAACCCGCCACCCGACACCCGACCCTCTGACCTCCACGAGACTATGTCCCTAAACCCGCCACCCGACCCCCGACCCCCCCCGAGACTATGTCCCTAAACCCACCACCCGACCACCGACCCCCTAGACCAACCCCGAGACTATGTCCGCAAACCCGCCTCCCGACCCCCGACACCACCGACCCCATTGAGACTATGTCCCCAAACACACCACCCGACCCCCAACCCCCCCCAAGACTATGACGCCAAACCCGCCACCCGACACCCGAACCCCCCGACCCCCCCGAGACTATGTCCCTAAACACGCAACCCGACCCCTGACCACCCGATATCCCCCGAGACTGTTTCCCCAAACCCGCCACGCGACCGCTGAACCCCCGACCCACCCCAGACTATGTCCCTAAACACGCAACCCGACCCCTGACCACCCGATATCCCCCGAGACTGTTTCTCCAAACCCGCCGCCCGACCCCCGACCCACCCCGAGACTATGTCCCCAAACCCGCCACCCGACGCCCGACCCCCCCGACACCCACGAGACGATGTCCCCAAAACCACCATCTGATGTCCGAACACCCCGACCCCCCCGAGACTATGTCACTAAACCCGCCACCCGACCACTGACCCCACCGAACCCCCCCGAGACTACATCCCCAAACCCGACACCCGACCCCCGTACACCCTGCCCCTCCGAGACTATGTCCGCAAACACGCCACCTGACCCCGCCGACCCCCCCAAAAGGCTCTGTCCCCAAGCACGCCACCCGACCCCCGAATCCCCCGAGACTATGTCCCAAACCCGCCACCCGAACCCCCGAGACTATGTCCCCAAACCCGCCACCCGACCCCCGAAACCCCCGACCCCCCCGAGACTATGTCCCCAAACCCGCCACGCGACCCCCGACCCACCCCGAGATTATGTCCCCAAACCCGCCAACCGACCCCTGACCCACCCCGAGACTATGTCCCCAAACCTGCCAGCCGACCCCCGACCCACCCCGACTCCCAAGAGACTATGTCCCTAAACACGCCACTCGACCACCGACCCCCTAGACCCACCCCGAGACTATGTCCGCAAACCCGCCACCCGACACCCGACCCCCCCGAACCACCCGAGACTGTGTCCCCAAACCTGCCACCGACACCCCTGAACCCCCCGAGACTATGTCCCCAAACCCGCCACCCGACCCCAGACCCACCCCAAGACTATGACCCCAAACCCCCCCCGACCCCCCCCCCGAGACTATGTCCCCAAACCCCCCACCCGACCCCAGACCCACCCCGAGACTATGTCCCCAAACCCGCCACCTGACCCCCCCCGACCCCCCTGAGACTATGTCCCCAATCCCGCCACCTGACCCCCGACCCACCCCGAGAATCTGTCCCCGAACCCGCCACCTGACCCCCCGACACACACGAGACTATGCCCCAAACCCGCCATCCAAAGCCCGACACACCCGACCCCCCCGTGACCATGCCACTAATCCCGCCACCCGACCACCGACTCCCCCGACACCCCCGAGACTATATCCCCAATCCCGACACCTGAACCCGTCCCCCCCACCCCTCCGAGACTATGTCCGCAAACCCGCCACCTGACCCCGCCGACCCCCCCAAGAGACTCTGTCCTCAAACCCGCCACCCGACCCCCGACCCCCCCGTGACTATGTCCCTAAACCCACCACCCGACCACCGACCCCCTAGACCAACCCCGAGACTATGTCCGCAAACCCGCCTCCCGACCCCCGACCCCACCGACCCCATTGAGACGATATCCCGAAACACACCACCCGACGCCCGACCCCCCCAAGACTATGACGCCAAACCCGACAACCGAACGCCGACCCCCCCGAGACTATGTCCCCAAACCCTCCACCCGACACCCTGACCAACCGACCCCCCCCCCGAGACTTTGTCCCTAAACACGCAACCCGACCCCTGACCCCCCGATATCCCCCGAGACTGTTTCCCGAAACCCGCTACGCGACCGCTGAACCCCCGACCCACCCCAGACTATGTCCCTAAACCCGCCGCCCGACCCCCGACCCATCCCGAGACTATGTCCCCAAACCCGCCTCCCGACGCCCGACCCCCCCGACACCCCCGAGACTATGTCCCCAAACCTGCCACCCGACCCACCCCGAGACTATGTCCCCAAACCCGCCACCTGACACCCCGAGACTATGTCCCCAAACCCGCCACCCGACCCCCCACCCACCCCGAGACTATGTCCCCAAACCCGCCACCTGACACCCCGAGACTATGTGCGCAAACCCGCCACCCGATCCCGGACCCACCCTGAGACTATGTCCCCAAACCTGCCACCCGACCCACCCCGAGACTATGTCCGCAAACGCGCCTCCCGAACCCCGACACCCCCGAGACTATGTCCCCAAACCCACCACCCGACCCCCGACACCCCCAAGACTATGTCCTCAAACCCGCCACCCGACACCCGACCCCCTGATCTCCACGAGACTATGTCCCCAAACCCGCCAGCCGACCCCCGACCCACCCCGACTCCCAAGAGACTATGTCCCTAAACCCGCCACCCGACACCCGACCCCCTGATCTCCACGAGACTATGTCCCCAAACCCGCCAGCTGACACCCGACCCACCCCGACACCCAAGAGACTATGTCCCTAAACCCGCCACCCGACACCCGACCCCCCCAAGACTATGTCCCTAAACCCACCACCCGACCACCGACCCCCTAGACCCACCCCGAGACTATGTCCGCAAACCCGCCTCCCGACCCCCGACCCCACCGACCCCATTGAGACTATGTCCCCAAACACAACACCCGACCCCCGACCCCCCCAAGACTATGACCCCAAAACCGCCACCCGAAACCCGAACCCCCCGACCCCCCCGAGACTATGTCCCCAAACCCGCCACCCGAACGCCGACCCCCCCGAGACTGTTTCCCCAAACCTGCCACCCGACCCCCCGACCAACCGACCCACCCGAGACCATGTCCCCAAACCCGCCACCCGACCCCCATGATCCCTCCCGAGAATAGTCCCTAAACCCGCCACCCGACTCCCGACACCCCCCGAGACTGTTTCCCCAAACCCGCCACCCGACCGCTGAACCCCCGACCCACCCGAGACTATGTCCCCAAACCAGCCGCCCGACGCCCGACCCACCCCGAGACTATGTCCCCAAACCCGCCACCAGACCCCCGACCCACCCCGAGACTATGTCCCCAAACCTGCCACCCGACGCCCGACCCCACCGACCCCCCCGAGACTATGTCCCCAAACCCGCCACCCGACCCCCGACCCCCCCCGTCCCCCGAGACTATTTCCCCAAACCCGCCACCCGACCAACCGACCCACCCGAGACTATGTTCGCAAACCCGCCACCCGACCCCCATGATCCTTCACGAGAATAGTCGCCAAACCCGCCACCCGACTCCCGACACCCCCCGAGACTGTTTCCCCAAACCCGCCACCCGACCGCTGAACCCCCGACCCACCCAGAGACTATGTCCCCAAACCCGCCGCGCGACAACCGACCCACCCCGAGACTATGTCCCCAAACCTGCTACCCGACGCCCGACCCCACCGACCCCCCCGAGACTATGTCCCCAAACCCGCCCCCCCGACCCCCGACCCCCCACGAGACTATGTCCCCAAACCCGCCACCCGACACCCGACCCCCCCACCCCCCCGAAACTGTCCCTAATCCGGCCACCCGACCACCGTGCCTCCCGACACTTCACCGAGACTATGTCCGCAAACGCGCCTCCCGAACCCCGACCCCCCCAAGACTATGTCCCCAAACCCGCCACCCGACCCCCGACACCCCCAAGACTAAGTCCCGAATCCTGCCACCCGACCCCCGACCACACCGACCTTCCCGAGACTGTGTCCCCAAACCCGCCACCCGACACCCGATCCCCTGACCTCCACGAGACTATGTCCCCAAACCCGCCAGCCGACACCCGACCACCCCGACACCCAAGAGACTATGTCCCTAAACCCGCCACGCGACCCCCGACACCCCCCGACCCCCCCAAGAGACTCTGTCCTCAAACCCGCCACCCGACCCCCGACCCCCCCGTGACTATGTCCCTAAACCCACCACCCGACCACCGACCCCCTAGACCAACCCCGAGACTATGTCCGCAAACCCGCCTCCCGACCCCCGACCCCACCGACCCCATTGAGACGATATCCCGAAACACACCACCCGACGCCCGACCCCCCCAAGACTATGACGCCAAACCCGACAACCGAACGCCGACCCCCCGACCCCCCCGAGACTATGTCCCCAAACCCTCCACCCGACACCCTGACCAACCGACCCCCCCCCCCGAGACTTTGTCCCTAAACACGCAACCCGACCCCTGACCCCCCGATATCCCCCGAGACTGTTTCCCGAAACCCGCTACGCGACCGCTGAACCCCCGACCCACCCCAGACTATGTCCCTAAACCCGCCGCCCGACCCCCGACCCATCCCGAGACTATGTCCCCAAACCCGCCTCCCGACGCCCGACCCCCCCGACACCCACGAGACTACGTCCCCAAACCCGACACCCGACCCCCGTACCCCCTGCCCCTCCGAGACTATGTCCACAAACTCGCCACCTGAGCCCGCCGAACCCCCCAAGAGGCTCTGACCCCAAGCACGCCACCCGACCCCCGACTCCCCTGAGACTATGTCCCAAACCCGCCACCCGAACCCCCAAGACTATGTCCCCAAACCCGCCACCCGACCCCCGACCCACCTGAGACTATGTCCCCAAACCCGCCACCCAACCCCCGAAACCCCCGACCCCCCCGTGACCATGTCACTAATCCCGCCACCCGACCACCGACTCCCCCGACGCCCCCGAGATTATATCCCCAAACCCGACACCTGAACCCGTCCCCCCCACCCCTCCGAGACTATGTCCGCAAACCCGCCACCTGACCCCGCCGACCCCCCCAAGAGACTCTGTCCTCAAACCCGCCACCCGACCCCCAACCCCCCCATGACTATGTCCCAAACCCGCCACCTGACACCCCCGAGACTATGTCCCCAAACCTGCCACCCGACCCACCCCGAGACTATGTCCCCAAACCCGCCACCTGACACCCCGAGACTATGTCCCCAAACCCGCCACCCGACCCCCCACCCACCCCGAGACTATGTCCCCAAACCCGCCACCTGACACCCCGAGACTATGTGCGCAAACCCGCCACCCGATCCCGGACCCACCCTGAGACTATGTCCCCAAACCTGCCACCCGACCCACCCCGAGACTATGTCCGCAAACGCGCCTCCCGAACCCCGACACCCCCGAGACTATGTCCCCAAACCCACCACCCGACCCCCGACACCCCCAAGACTATGTCCTCAAACCCGCCACCCGACACCCGACCCCCTGATCTCCACGAGACTATGTCCCCAAACCCGCCAGCCGACCCCCGACCCACCCCGACTCCCAAGAGACTATGTCCCTAAACCCGCCACCCGACACCCGACACCCTGATCTCCACGAGACTATGTCCCCAAACCCGCCAGCTGACACCCGACCCACCCCGACACCCAAGAGACTATGTCCCTAAACCCGCCACCCGACACCCGACCCCCCCAAGACTATGTCCCTAAACCCACCACCCGACCACCGACCCCCTAGACCCACCCCGAGACTAGGTCCGCAAACCCGCCTCCCGACCCCCGACCCCACCGACCCCATTGAGACTATGTCCCCAAACACAACACCCGACCCCCGACCCCCCCAAGACTATGACCCCAAAACCGCCACCCGAAACCCGAACCCCCCGACCCCCCGAGACTATGTCCCCAAACCCGCCACCCCGAACGCCGACCCCCCCGAGACTGTTTCCCCAAACCTGCCACCCGACCCCCCGACCAACCGACCCACCCGAGACCATGTCCCCAAACCCGCCACCCGACCCCCATGATCCCTCCCGAGAATAGTCCCTAAACCCGCCACCCGACTCCCGACACCCCCCGAGACTGTTTCCCCAAACCCGCCACCCGACCGCTGAACCCCCGACCCACCCGAGACTATGTCCCCAAACCAGCCGCCCGACGCCCGACCCACCCCGAGACTATGTCCCCAAACCCGCCACCAGACCCCCGACCCACCCCGAGACTATGTCCCCAAACCTGCCACCCGACGCCCGACCCCACCGACCCCCCCCGAGACTATGTCCCCAAACCCGCCACCCGACCCCCGACCCCCCCCGTCCCCCGAGACTATTTCCCCAAACCCGCCACCCGACCAACCGACCCACCCGAGACTATGTTCGCAAACCCGCCACCCGACCCCCATGATCCTTCACGAGAATAGTCGCCAAACCCGCCACCCGACTCCCGACACCCCCCGAGACTGTTTCCCCAAACCCGCCACCCGACCGCTGAACCCCCGACCCACCCAGAGACTATGTCCCCAAACCCGCCGCGCGACAACCGACCCACCCCGAGACTATGTCCCCAAACCTGCTACCCGACGCCCGACCCCACCGACCCCCCCGAGACTATGTCCCCAAACCCGCCCCCCGACCCCCGACCCCCCACGAGACTATGTCCCCAAACCCGCCACCCGACACC
>JANJGN010004749.1:0-12500 GCA_026770705.1 Isurus oxyrinchus
GAAGGGGGGCAATTAGGGACGGGCAACCAAAGGCTGGTCTAGCGGGGTGCGGTGCGTGTTCCGCAGTATCCATCTCCCCCTCCCCCACCCCGGGGAGGCTTGAGAGGGTTAAATTACGTGGACAGGGACAGGTCAAACAGACGAGGCTTGTGCCCCCTGGAGCGGAGGAAGTTAAGGGGGGGTGGGGGTGGTCTGACCGGGGGGGGGGGTTGAGTTGGTTAAGGGATCTGATAGGGGCTGAGGTGACAGGGGGTGAGGTAGGCAGAGGGGGCCCAGAACAAGTGGGAAGAAACTTAAAATTTCGAGCCAGCCTATTCGGCTGGGGGGGGAAGCGCCCCTTCACGCAGGGAGGGGTGTAAATCTTGGGACTGTGTCCCTTGTTGCACTGCCCCATCCGCCCTGCAGTGGTGGTGGGGTCGAAAGAGGGTTCTAGATAGAGCAATGCAGTCAGACCCCATATCCGCAGCCCATCCCCCGCTCTCTCTCTCTCTCTCTCTCTCTCTCTCTCTCTCCTGGTCCAATCGAAACAATTCTTCATTCCCCATCCACCCCCCACACTCTCCTCGCGGGGGGCGGATTAAGGACCATTACTGCCTGCCGCGTTTTTTTTTGCGTTTTAAGTAAAGTTATTCCTTGTGTCTGCCCCCTCCCCCCCACTGCCGGTCCCCCCCCCCCCTACTGTAATCCCAACCCCGCCAATACCCCCCACTGTATCCCAACCCCGCCGATCCCTCCCACTGTATTCCCAACCCCGCCGTTCCTCCCACTGTATTCCCAACCCCGCCGATCCCTCCCACTGTATTCCCAACACCGCCGATCCCTCCCACTGTATTCCCAACCCCGCCGATACCCCCCACTGTATTCCCAACCCGCCGATCCCCCCCACTGTATTCCCAACCCCCGCCCATCCCCCCCCACTGTAATCCCCACCCTGCCGATCCCCCCCACTGTATTCCCAACCCCGCCGATCCCTCCCACTGTATTCCCAACCCCGCCGATCCCCCCCACTGTATTCCCAACCCCGCCGATAACCCCCACTGTATTCCCAACCCCGCCCATCCCCCCCACTGTATTCCCAACCCCGCCCATCCCCCCCACTGTATTCCAACCCCGCCGGTCCCCCCCACTGTATTCCAACCCCGCCGGTCCCCCCCACTGTAATCCCAACCCCGCCGGTCCCCCCCACTGTATTCCCAACCCCGCCGATCCCCCCCACTGTATTCCCAACCCCGCCGATACCCCCCACTGTATTCCCAACCCCGCCGATCCCCCCCCCACTGTATTCCCAACCCTGCCGATACCCCCCACTGTATTCCCAACCCCGCCGATCCCTCCCACTGTATACCCCACCCCGCCGTTCCCTCCCACTGTATTCCCAACACCGCCGATCCCTCCCACTGTATTCCCAACACCGCCGACCCCCCCCACTGTATTCCCAACCCCGCCGATCCCCCCACTGTATTCCCAACCCCGCCGATACCTCCCACTGTATTCCCAACCCCGCCGATCCCCCCCACTGTATTCCCAACCCCGCCGTTCCCCCCCACTGTATTCCCAACCCCGCCGATCCCCCCCACTGTATTCCCAACCCCGCCCATCCCCCCCACTGTAATCCCCACCCCGCCGATACCCCCCACTGTATTCCCAACCCCACCGATCCCCCCCCACCCACCCCGTAACCCCCAACCCCGCTCGGGCACCTCTTGCCCGCCAGCCCTGGGGCCTTCGAGGCTTCGACGCCGGTAGCGGAGGAGGGGAGGGGGGGTTGGAATCCACGCGGGTTCTCGCACCGCCCGATCGGAGATCGTTCGGCCACCGCCTCGGCGCCTCCGGAAGGAGCTGGAAGGTGACGGATGAAGGAGAGTCTGAAGCGCCGCTGGAAGGACCTTGGAACCATCGCCTGGCGCTCCCCTTCCTTGTGGTGGAGTTTGGTGTGAGCTGTGCCTGCGGCAGAAGAGGTTGTAAATAAAGCCACCGCTTGCTTTACCCTGCCTGACCTGTGCCCTGCGTCTTGCTTTGGCTTGTGGGGTGAGCGTTCGGGGGGGCGGGGGGTGGGGGGGCATCGCCGAATAGAGAGTCCGCGTCGGCCGCCATTCGAGGGTAAACGTAGCGGATCCACCCCACCACCCTCCCCCCGGCCCACCCCTCCGGTCGCTCCCCCTGCCCACCCCCTCTCCCCTTCCCCCACCCACCTCGTGCAACGTCCCAATTCCCTCTCAATGACCTCAACCAACCCTCGCCCCCTCCCCCCCACCCCCGCTCGCTGCGTGAGAATGTTCCCACCCCCGGCGCCTCCAACGCTCCTATTGCCCCATCGCCTTCGATCCGCCTCCTTCCCTTCGCCCCCCTGCCCCCCCCCTCAAACCATCCCCGTCAACTGTCTGCAGATCACCCAACAGGCCACGTGCACCCCATCCTGACTCAGAACTATATCGGCCGCTCCTTCACCGTCGCTGGGTTCCAAACCCTGGAACTCCCTCCCTGACGGCACGGCAGAGGTGGGTGGGTGGGTGGGCGGGGGATTCCAGAAGGCGGCTCTGCTGACCCTGCACCCCACCCCGCCCCCACCCCCCCCCCCCGATCTCAGGATGTGAGCCAGCGGGAATGGCTGCCCCCCGATCGTGCTCTGCCCCCATACCATCCCCCGACCCCTCGCCCCCTCCCCCGGCCGGCTCGCCGTCGATGTCCATTGCTTCCCCCCCCTCCCCCACACATCCTGAGGTTAGGGTGGTGGTGGGGTCGGGGGTGGGGGGGGATGTGCAGGGTTAGCAGAGCTGCCTCCTGGAATCCCCCACCTCTGCAGTGACGTCAGGGAGGGAGTTCCAGGGGTTTGGAACCCAGCGGCGGCGCAGGAGCGGCCGAAAAAGTTCTGGGTCGGGATGGGGGGTGCACGTGGCCTGTTGGGCGATCTGCAGACAGAAAGCCAAAAACGAACAGCCCGCCTTTCCGCACTGATCCCAATCCAAGCAGAAGCTGATTAATTTTCAAGCTGGGGGGGTGGGTGGCCAAGATGGGGCCACGGCACCTGGGTGGGGGGGTTGGAGAGAGGGGGGGAAATTTCCCCATCGAAGCCAGTGGGTCACTCGATGGGTTTGAGACATGCAGGGCTCAGACCTTCCCCCATAGTATCCTGTCATCATTCCCTGATTCCCAGACATTGCAGCCAGATATTTCAGACCGTGGGGTTAATGTATATAATGCTTAAATATTTAACTAGCAAGGCTGCTCCAATATCAGATAAATGGGGCAATTAATGGGGGGTGGGGGTGGGGAATTACGCCAGAGACAAGCCCCCATTGTTCGCCGATCTGGTGACCATTTGAGGGAGCTGTCAGTTTGCCGTTTCCATTCACACCCAGTGAGTATCATTTACGCATCGACTGAGAGAGATGGGAGGGAGAGACAGAAAGAGACTGCGTGAAGACAGAGAGAGAGATGAGAGAAAGCAGAGACACAGTGAGAGATGGGTTTGAAGAGAGAGAGAGGGACAGACAGAGAGAGGAGAAAGCAGAGAGACAGTGAGAGATGGGTTTGAGGAGAGAGAGAGGGACAG
Source organism: Isurus oxyrinchus (assembly GCA_026770705.1). Lineage (NCBI taxonomy): Eukaryota > Metazoa > Chordata > Chondrichthyes > Lamniformes > Lamnidae > Isurus > Isurus oxyrinchus. The sequence continues at coordinate 3,554 of JANJGN010004749.1, forward strand.
ACAGAGAGAGGAGAAAGCAGAGAGACAGTGAGAGATGGGTTTGAGGAGAGAGAGAGGGACAGACAGACGGGAGAAAGCAGAGAGACAGTGAGAGATGGGTTTGAGGAGAGAGAGAGGGACAGACAGACGGGAGAAAGCAGAGAGACAGTGAGAGATGGGTTTGAAGAGCGGGAGAGGGACAGACAGAGGGGAGAAAGCAGAGAGACAGTGAGAGATGGGTTTGAAGAGCGGGAGAGGGACAGACAGAGGGGAGAAAGCAGAGAGACAGTGAGAGATGGGTTTGAAGAGAGGGAGAGGGACAGACAGACGGGAGAAAGGAGAGACACGGTGAGAGATGGGTTTGAAGAGAGGGAGAGGGACAGAGAGAGAGAGGAGAAAGCAGAGAGACAGTGAGAGATGGGATTGAAGAGCGGGAGAGGGACAGACAGAGGGGAGAAAGCAGAGAGACAGTGAGAGATGGGTTTGAAGAGAGAGAGAGGGACAGAGAGAGGAGAAAGCAGAGAGACAGTGAGAGATGGGTTTGAAGAGAGGGAGAGGGACAGAGAGAGGAGAAAGCAGAGAGACAGAGTGAGAGATGGGTTTGAAGAGAGGGAGAGGGGACAGACAGAGAGGGGAGAAAGCAGAGAGACAGAGTGAGAGATGGGTTTGAAGAGCGGGAGAGGGACAGAGAGAGATGGGAGAAAGCAGAGAGACAGTGAGAGATGGGTTTGAAGAGAGGGACAGACAGAGAGAGGCATGAGTGACAGATAAAAACAGAGAGAGAGTGCGACAGGGAGAGACAGATGAAGAGTGGGACAGGGAGAGACTGACAAGAGTGCTAGCCAGAGAGAGAGAGAGATAGATAGATAGAGTGTGAGCCGGAGAGAGAGAGACAGAGAGATATAGAGAGCCAGGGAGGGAGAGACAGGGAGAGCGAGACAGAATTTGGGCCTGTCTGAAAGGCTGGGACCGCAGAGACGCCAACACGTCTGGAGTAACGACACGGTGCAGAGCTCCGAGAGGGGGCAATGGGCCTGCTTCTACCCCTGACGCCAAGGCAGTGGGAGCGATGGGAGAGTCGCCGGGTCAGGACACCCCACCCACCCTGCTACCCCGCCTCGGCCCTGTAAGGCTGCCTGGGGGGTAGCGCTGAGGCCGAGCGGGTGAGGCTGGAGGAGGCGGGGTTGGCTTAGGAGAAGGGGCCTTGGGGAGGGGAGGGGAGGCGCGTGGTCAAGGGAGGACAGGGAGCTGGTCCTAGGTCCGGCAGAGGGAGGGCTGAACAACGCAGGGCCCCGGTGTAAGACGAAGCTGACTGACTGCGATTGTCTGGAGATGAGAGGGAAAGGGGAGAGAGGGAGGGAGACAGCGAGCGTCCTGCCTTTAAGGGAGCAGAGATTTCGTGTCCATCAGAGCCACAGTTGTGTTTCTTGCTACCATTTACACCGACACCTCGCTTGTAATCGTTCACAGGAGGTGGGGCCCAGCGTTTATTGCCCGTCCCTAATTGCCCCCTCAAGAAGGTGGTGGGTGAGCCGCCTTCTGGAGCCACTGCAGTCCCCGTGTGGTGTAGGTACACCCACAGCGCTGTTAGGGAGGGAGTTCCAGGATTTTGTCCCCGTGTGGTGTAGGTACACCCACGGCGCTGTTAGGGAGGGAGTTCCAGGATTTTGTCCCGTGTGGTGTAGGTACACCCACGGTGCTGTTAGGGAGGGAGTTCCAGGGTTTTGTCCCCGTGTGGTGTAGGTACACCCACGGCGCTGTTAGGGAGGGAGTTCCAGGATTTTGTCCCCGTGTGGTGTAGGTACACCCATGGCGCTGTTAGGGAGGGAGTTCCAGGATTTTGACCCCGTGTGGTGTAGGTACACCCACGGCGCTGTTAGGGAGGGAGTTCCAGGATTTGTCCCGTGTGGTGTAGGTACACCCACGGCGCTGTTAGGGAGGGAGTTCCAGGATTTTGTCCATGTGGTGTAGGTACACCCACGGCACTGTTAAGGAGGGAGTTCCAGGATTTTGTCCCCGTGTGGTGTAGGTACACCCACGGCGCTGTTAGGGGAGGGAGTTCCAGGATTTTGTCCCCGTGTGGTGTAGGTACACCCACGGCACTGTTAGGGAGGGAGTTCCAGGATTTTGTCCCCGTGTGGTGTAGGTACACCCACGGTGCTGTTAGGGAGGGAGTTCCTGGATTTTGTCCCCGTGTGGTGTAGGTACACCCACGGCGCTGTTAGGGAGGAGTTCCAGGATTTTGTCCCCGTGTGGTGTAGGTACACCCACGGCGCTGTTAGGGAGGGAGTTCCAGGATTTTGTCCCCGTGTGGTGTAGGTACACCCACGGCGCTGTTAGGGAGGGAGTTCCAGGATTTTGTCCCATGTGGTGTAGGTACACCCACAGTGCTGTTAGGGAGGGAGTTCCAGGATTTTGTTCTGTGTGGTGTAGGTACACCCACGGCGCTGTTAGGGAGGGAGTTCCAGGATTTTGTCCGTGTGGTGTAGGTACACCCCCGGCGCTGTTAGGGAGGGAGTTCCAGGATTTTGTCCCCGTGTGGTGTAGGTACACCCACGGCGCTGTTAGGGAGGGAGTTCCAGGATTTTGTCCCCGTGTGGTGTAGGTACACCCACAGCGCTGTTAGGGAGGGAGTTCCAGGATTTTGTCCCCGTGTGGTGTAGGTACACCCACAGCGCTGTTAGGGAGGGAGTTCCAGGATTTTGTCCCGTGTGGTGTAGGTACACCCACGGCGCTGTTAGGGAGGGAGTTCCAGGATTTTGTCCCGTGTGGTGTAGGTACACCCACGGCGCTGTTAGGGAGGGAGTTCCAGGATTTTGTCCATGTGGTGTAGGTACACCCACGGCGCTGTTAGGGAGGGAGTTCCAGGATTTTGTCCCTGTGGTGTAGGTACACCCACGGCGCTGTTAGGGAGGGAGTTCCAGGATTTTGTCCCGTGTGGTGTAGGTACACCCACGGCGCTGTTAGGGAGGGAGTTCCAGGATTTTGTCCCCGTGTGGTGTAGGTACACCCACGGCGCTGTTAGGGAGGGGGGTTCCAGGATTTTGTCCCGTGTGGTGTAGGTACACCCACGGCGCTGTTAGGGAGGGAGTTCCAGGATTTTGTCCCATGTGGTGTAGGTACACCCACAGCGCTGTTAGGGAGGGAGTTCCAGGATTTTTGGTGGTGGAGGGAGTGAATGTTTGTGGATGGGGGACCGATCGAGCGGGGGGCTGCTTTGTCCTGGATGGTGTCGAGCTTCTTGAGTGTTGTGGGAGCCGCACTCATCCAGACAAGTGGGGAGTGTCCCATCACACTCCTGACTGGTGCCTTGTAGATGGTGGACAGGCTTTGGGAGAGTCAGGAGGTGAGTTACACTCCGCAGGATTCCCAGCCTCTGACCTGCTCTTGTAGCCACAGTATTTATATGGCTGGTCCCAGTTCAGTTTCTGTCAATGGTAACCCCCAGGATGTTGATAGTGGGGGGATTCAGTGATGGTGATGCCATTGAGCAGTGGCTAGATGGGACTTTGATTGCAACATTCAGACTCCAAACTCCACGGGCACAATGGGCACACTGCCAGAGATCAGTGTGTGATACAGAGCAGGGGAATGTGTCTGTGTTCCTTTATGTGTGTGTACGTGTGTCTGTGAGTGTCTGTGTGAGAGAGAGAGTGTGTGTGTGTGTGTGTGTGTCTGCATGTAACTGACTGTGTGTGTGTGAGTGCATGTGTGTGTGAGTGTGTGTATGTGGGTGTGTGTGAGAGTTAGTGTGTGTGTTTATGTGTGAGTGAGTGTTTGTGTGTGTGTGTGTGTGTGAGTGCAAATGTGTGCGCGTGTCTGTGTGTAGCTGCCTGTGTGTGTGTGTGTGCACACATATGTGACAGTATGTGTGTATTTGTGTGTGTGCACATGAATATGTGTATGTGTGTGTCTGCATATAACTGAGCGTATGTGTCTGTGAGTGTGAGTGTGTGTGTGTGTGTGTGTGTGTGTGTGTGTGCAAATATGTGTGTGGATGTGTGGGAGAATGTGTGGGAGCTTATATGAGTGTGTGTATGTTTGTCTGATTGTGGATGTGTGTGTGTATGTGTGTGGCTGAGTGTGGATGATGTGTGTAAGTGCTTCTGTGTGAGTGTGAGCGCGTGTGTGCGTGACTGTGAGTGTAAGTGTGTATGTGTATGTGAGTGTGTATGTGTGCAAGTGTGTGAATGTGCGTGTGCATGTGTGTGAGTGTGCATGTATGTGTGAGAGAGAGTGAGCGTAAGTGTGTGTTCATGTGTGAGTGAGAGTTTGTGTCTGAGTGTGTGTGATTGTGTGTGTCGGAGTGTGGATGATGTGTGTGAATGTGTGTGAGTGTGTGTGTGCACACGTGTGTGAGACTGTGTGTTTGTGTCTGAGTGTGGATGATGTGTGTGTGTGAATGGGTATGAGCATGAGTGTGTGAATGTGAGTGGGTGTGAATGTGTGTGTGTTTGTGTGTGAGTGGGTGTGGATGATGTGTGTGTGTATGAGTGTGTGAGTGTGCATGAGTATGTGTGTGAGTGTTTGTGTGTGTACGTGGGGGTGTGAGTGTGTATGAGTGAAAGTGTGAGTGTGTGCATATGTGAGTGTGTGTGTGAGTGAGTGTAGGTATGTGTGTGTATGTGAGTATGTGTGTGCGTCAATGTGACCGTTTGTGTATGTGTGTGTGCGTCTGTGAATGTGTATGTGAGGGTGTGTTTCTGAGTGTTTGCAAGTGTGAGTGAGTGTGTGTGTGTGAGCGTAAATGTGTGAGTGTAAGTGTAAGATGTGAGTGTGTGTGGGAGTGTGTGTGTTTGAGTGTGGGTGTGTGTGAGTGAGCATGTGGGTTTGTGTGAGCGTGAATGTGTGTGTGTGTTTATATGTGTGTGAGTGGGAGTGTGTGTGTGAGAGAGTATGAGTGTGAGTGTATATGTATGTGTGTGTGTATGTGTGTGTGTGTGTATGTGTATGTATGTGTGAGTGTGAGAGAGTGAGTGTGTGTGAGTGAGAATGTTTCTGTGTGTGTCTGAGTATATGTATGTGAGTGTGTGTTTGTGTGAGTGTGTGTTAGTGTAAGTGTATGTAAGTGTGTGTGTGTGAATGCGTATGTGAGTGTGTGTGTATGTGAATGTTTGTGTGTGTATGTGTGTGTGTGTAAGTGTGTATGTGAGTGTGTGTATATGATTGTGTGTGAGTGTGTGAATGAGTGAGTGACAGTGTGTAAGTTTGTATGTGAGTGTGTGTGTGAAAGTGTGTATGTGTGTGTGAGTGTATGTGAGTGTGTGTATGTGTACGTGAGTTTATGTGAGTGTGTATAAGTGTGTATGTGAGTGTGTGTGCATGTGAGTGTATGTGTGTGTGAGTGTTTGTGAGTGTTTATGTGTGTGTATGTGTGAGCGTGTGAATGTGTGTGTAAGTGTGTATGTGAGTGTGTGTGTATGTGTGTGTGAATGTTTGTGAGTGTTTATGTGTGTAAGTGTATGTGTGTGTGTGTGTGTGTGACTGTGTGTGTGTTTGAGTGTATGTGTATGTGAGTGTGTGAGTGTATGTGTGTGTGAGTGTGTGAGAGTGTGTGTGTATGTATGTGAGTGTGTGTGAGTGAATGTGTGTGAATGTGTATGTGAGTGTGTGTGTGTGAAAGTGTGTATGTGAGTGTGTGTGTATGTGTGTGTGAAAGTGTGTGTAAGTGTGTATGTGAGTGTGTGTGTGTATGTGAGTGTATGTGTGTGTGAATGTGAGTGTTTATGTGTGTGTATGTGAGTGTGTGTGTGTGTGAGACTGTGTGTGAGTGAGTGTGTGTGTGTTTGAGTGTATGTGTATGTGAGTGTGTGAGTGTATGTGTATGTGAGTGTATGTACGTGAGTGTGTGTGAGTGTATGAGAGTGTGTATGTGTGTGTGTGTTAATGTGTGTGAGTGTATGTGTATGTGAGTGTGTGAGACTGTGTATGTATGTGAGTGTGTGTGTGAGTGAGTGTGTGTGTGTGAATGTGTGTATGTGAGTGTGTGAAAGTATGTGTGTGTAAGTGTGTATGTGAGTGTGAATGTGTATGTGAGTGTGTGAAAGTGTGTATGTGAGTGTGTGTAAAAGTGTATATGAGTATAAGTGTGAGTGTGTGTGTATGTATGTGAGTGTGTGAGTATTTGTGTGTGTGTGTGAGTGTGAGTGAGTGTGTGTATGTGAGTGCGTATAAGTGTGTGTTTGTGTGTGTGTATATGAGTGTGTGTAAGTGTGAGTGTGTGTGTGTGTGTTTATGTGAGTATATGTGTGAGTGTGTGTGTGAGTGTGTGTGTAAGTGTGCGTTTAAGTGTGTGTATATATGAGTGTGTGTAAGTGTGTGTGTGTATGTGAGTGAGTGTGAGTGTGTATGTGAGTGTGTTTAAGTGTGTGTTTAAGTGTGTGTGTGAGTGTGTATGTATGTGAGTGTGTGTATGTGAGTGTGTGTTTATGTGAGTGTATGTGTGAGTGTGAGTGTGTGTGTGTGTATGTGAGTGAGTGTAAGAGTGTGTTTATGTAAGTGTGTGTAAGTGTGTATGTATGTGTGTGTATGTGAGTGTGTATAAGTGTGTATGTGAGTGAGAGCTCACACCCATACTCACACATGCACACACACACATGTTCACACACCTACTCACATACACTCACACACACATACTCATTCACACATTTACTCACACACAAACCCTCACACACTTACACACACACATTCACACACAATCACACACTCACTCTCAGAAACACACACACCCGCACACACTTACACACACATTCACACACAATCACACACAAACACATACTCACTCTCAGAAACACACACGCATACACACACACTCACACACATATTCACAGACTTACTCACACACCTTCACACACACATTCACACACAATCACACACAATCACACACTCACTCTCAGAAACACATTCACACACACTCACACATAATCAGACACATTCACACACTTACACACATTCACACGCAATCACACACACACACACACACTTACTCACACACACTCATGCACACTTACACACACTCACACATATATTCACACACACTAACACATACTCACACGTGCGTTAAAACACTTACACATGTTCAGACATACTCACACACGCATACTCACACACGCATACACTCATGCACACACATGTTCACATACTCACATATGCTCACACACACATTCACACACAAAAGCACACTCAGTCTCAGAACCTCACACACTCACACACATTCACACACTTACACACACACGCTCAAACACCTTCGCACACTTGTACATACACTCACACACCTTCACACACACACACACTCACACATATTCACACACTTACTCACACACAACACATTCACTCACAATCACACACTCATGCTTACACACACACACCTTCGCACACAATCAGACATACATACGCACACATTCATATAATTGCACACACACACATTCACACACAAACACATACACAGTCTCAGAACCTTACACACACACACACATTCACACACTTGCACACACACACCTTTGCACACTTACACACACACACACATACATTTACACACACTCACACACACAGTTACTCTCACACACACAGTTACTCACACACACACTAACACAACCACACACACACATATATTCACACACACATACACTTACTCACACTCACACACACAGTTACTCTCACACACACAGTTACTCACACACACACACTAACACAACCACACACACACATATATTCACACACACATACACTTACTCACACTCACACACACAGTTACTCACACACACAGTTACTCACACACACACACTAACACAACCACACACACACACATATATTCACACACACATACACTTACTCACACTCACACACACAGTTACTCTCACACACACAGTTACTCACACACACAAACACAACCACACACACTCACACTCACACATATATTCACACACACATACACTTACTCACACTCACACACACAGTTACTCTCACACACACAGTTACTCACACACACACACTAACACAACCACACACACTCACACTCACACATATATTCACACACACATACATTTACTCACACACACAGTTACTCTCACACACACAGTTACTCACACACACACACTAACACAACCACACACACTCACACTCACACATATATTCACACACACATACATTTACTCACACTCACACACACAGTTACTCTCACACACACAGTTACTCACACACACACACACTAACACAACCACACACACTCACACATATATTCACACACACATACACTTACTCACACTCACACACACAGTTACTCTCACACACACAGTTACTCACACACAGACACTAACACAACCACACACACTCACACATATATTCACACACACATACACTTACTCACACATACTGACACGCTCACACATACTCATAAATGCATATACTCATTCACACACTTACTGTTGTGAGAAAACGGAGTGAACACTCAGACCCAGGAGGTTTGCCTCGGAAGCCGTTTATTATACTTGTGATATCACGGAGAGCCCAGCAGCTTACAGCGGAGCTAGCCGGCACTCTGGCTAACACCTCTTTACACACGTAGATATAGCAAAAGGTTCGGGACAGAAACTTGGGCAATTACAATAGTTTCAAATGGCTTCAAAGGATAGCGACCAGTGTTAATGATTTAACGATTAGACAGGACAATGTCAGTGGTTTAGCAAATAGACAGTGGTAATGGTTACATATCCTGGGCAACGCACACACAATAGTTTTTTTTCTCCGTTAGATTTTCCCCTGTATCTGAAATCCAGATCCCCTTAGTCTGGGAAGGTAGCGCTGGCCCTTTGATTTGCTAATTTATACGCTGGCTGTGTGACTGTTTGGGGACTTTCTACAGTCATTTCATTATACATGGATTTTAAGTTTATTTCTCTCACAAGTAGAGATGTATTTTGTTCTTCCACGCTTACTCACATGCACTCACGTATGCTCACACACGCATACA
>JANJGN010004749.1:17500-30403 GCA_026770705.1 Isurus oxyrinchus
CACGATCCTGCCGGGGTCAGCAGCGAGGTGCGATGGACCAATGGGATTGCCCATTGAGGGGACCTAGGCCCGCTCTATGCCCTGGTTTAACCTTGTCCAGCAAGCCGTTTCTGAGCCGAAATGGAAACGATAAATTTCACTGACACAGCGTCTGCCTGTGCCTGGTTGGGAAGTTGGGGGGGGTGGTGTGAGGTGGACAGCCAATGGAAGGGACAAGTGTGACGTAGATGACTATGTAGGGGGTAGGATCAGTAAGTTTGCGGATGACGCAGAGATTGGCCGGGTGGTTAACAGTGAGGTTGAGTGCCTTGGGCTACAGGAAGATATAGACGGGATGGTCAAATGGGCAGATAAGTGGCCGGTGGAACTTAACCCTGAAAAGTGTGAGGTGATACACTTTGGAAGGAGTAATTTGACAAGGGAGTATTCAATGAACGGCATGGCACTAGGAAGTTCTGAGGAGCAGAGCGACCTTGGTGTGTGTGTGTCCATAGATCTCTGAAGGCGGAGGGGCGTGTTAGTGGGGTGGTGAAAAAGGCACATGGGACACTTGCCTTTATCGATCGAGGCTTAGATTACAAAAGTAGGGAGATCATGTCGGGAGTTGTATAGAACCTTGGTGAGGCCACAGCTGGAGTACTGCGTGCAGCTCTGGACCCCACATTATAGGAAGGATGTGGTGGCACTGGAGGGGGTGCAGAGGAGATTCACCAGGATGTTGCCTGGGGATGAAACATTTAAGTTACGAAGAGAGGTTTGGATAGACTTGGGTTGTCTTCGTTGGAGCAGAGAAGACTGAGGGGCGACCCTGATCGAGGTGGACAAGATTATGAGGGGCATGGACAGGGTGGATAGGGAGCAGCTGTTCCCCTTAGTTGAAGGGTCAGTCACGAGAGGGTATAAGTTCCAGGTGAGGGGGCAGGAGGTTTAGGGGGGGATGTGAGGAGGAACTTTTGTTACCCAGAGGGTGGTGAGGGTCTGGAATGCGCTGCCTGGGAGGGTGGTGGAGGTGGGTTAGCCTCACATCCTTTAAAAAGTACCTGGATGAGCACTCGACACCTCATAACATTCAAGGCTATGGGGCCGAGTGCTGGTCAACGGGGTTAGGGAGGTAGGTCAGGGGTTTCTCACGGTGTTGGCGCAGACTCGATGGGCCGAAGGGCCTCTTCTGCACTGTGTGGTTCTGTGATTCTGGGAAGGGGGCAGTCAAAGAATTGGTTGGCCTGAAATTTGGAAGTTCCTCAACTCTCGGGGGCGATTCCCATCTCAGGGACCCCTCCCATTCCCAGGGTAAAGAGAGTCCAAGGCCCAAGGGTCCCATCGAAACGTAGGAGCTGGGAGCAGGACTTGAGACCACTCGGCCCCTCGAAGCTGTCCTGCCCTTCAATCAGACCCATTCCCACTTACCCCCCCCCCACAAAATCGGCGGTGCCTGGCATTAGATGTGGCTCCCGCGATTTGGACAGCGTGCCATGGACTATGCCAGCAGCCCGGTTTTTAACATCGCCAGGTGGGCTCGTAGCACGTGTGCCGGAAGCTAGGTACATTGGTACACGGGATGGGGTGGAGGGGCAGGGGGCCCTTGTTCTTGGCAGACAGGAAGGACAGGTGCACACATTGCGCCTGCTTTCAGACAAACCCGATACGCGGCAGCCAAACCGCTTGACCCGCTCCTCGGCGGGGGGGTGGGGGTGGTGGTGGTGGGGGGGGGGGGGGGGTTGCCGGGACCGGGGGGGTCGGGCTTGAACGGCCCTGGGCATAAGGTTCCGAACCGGTGCCTTGGCAGTTAAATGTCAGCACACCCGCAGTGGTGCGTTCGCCAGGTGCCAACCGATCGGCACTCTCTTCGCAAGCGGTATGAATTGTTGTTGTTGTTCCCGCACCCCCCCCCCCCTCAACCACCACCACCACCCCTTATATTTGTATCCTTGCGATGAGTTCTGAGGGGCAAAAAGCTTAGGCAAGACTCCTTGCTCACCAATGCCCAAAATCGGTAACCGATTTTTATCTTTATTTGAACGAACGTCCCAAATTCCAAGTGACTCCCAACCTCCACCTCGTCGCAACTTCGCTGTGACCTCATATCAGTAAAGCCAGTTCTCCGTCCAACCGGAGAGCTCCAGTTGGCTAATTATTGAACATCAAACCTCTGGGTTGAAGGTCAGCACCTCTCTCCTTGCCTCAGCCCACCCCTTACCCTGCTCCCTGACTGGTGGACCCGTTCTCCCAGCGCTCCCGCTCTCTCTCAAACCGCCTTCAAGGGGTCAACGAGGCCTTCTCAACTCTGGGAGACCCAGCTCACTCAGCCTCCCATCGTCAGGGGGTAGACTTCATTAACAGGGGAGGTCAACACCGCTGCCCAGTATTCCAGATGTGGCCTCACAACAACCCAGAACAACTGTTCAAAGGCTTCGTTGTTCTTCTACTCCAATCCCCTTGCAGCAAAGGTCAACAAGCCAATTCCCCTCCGGATTTCTTGCGGTGCGTGCCTTGCTAACATTTCCATGCCCAAGTGCACCCAAGTCCCTTTGAACACCGGACCTTACCAGATTTCACGCCTTTGGAATAATATCCTGCTTCTTTGGAGCAAAGTGGATGACTGCAGCGCTTCCCAGCGTCACACCACGTCTGCTCACTTAGCCTGTCCCGTACACTCTTTGTGTCCTCCACGCAGCTTACCTTCCCCACCGAGCTTGTTAGCATAAGCAAGCTCGGGGATGTTACTCCCTGCTTCGCAAGTCGTGAACGTGAATTGGAAATAGCTGAGATCCAGGAGTTAATCCTTGAGGCCGTGTCTCGATTCACTTCCCATCAACTTGCTGATGCTCACTCTCTGCTTTATATTCATTCACCGAAACTATAGCCACGTAATTGATGGGGACGGTGTAGAGGGAGCTTTTCTCTGTATCTAACCCCGTGCTGTACCTGTCCTGGGAGTGTTTGATGGGGACAGTGTGGAGGGAGCTTTACTCTGTATCTAACCCCGTGCTGTACCTGTCCTGGGAGTGTTTGATGGGGACAGTGTAGAGGGAGATTTACTCTGTATCTAACCCCGTGCTGTACCTGTCCTGGGAATGTTTGATGGGGACAGTGTAGGGGGAGATTTACTCTGTATCTAACCCCGTGCTGTACCTGTCCTGGGAGTGTTTGATGGGGACTGTGTAGAGGGAGATTTACTCTGTATCTAACCCCGTGCTGTAGCTGTCCTGGGACTGTTGATGTGGACGGTGTAGAGGGAGCTTTACTCTGTATCTAACCCCGTGCTGTACCTGTCCTGGGAGTGTTTGATGGGGACAGTGTAGAGGGAGATTTACTCTGTATCTAACCCTGTGCTGTACCTGTCCTGGGAGTGTTTGATGGGGACTGTGTAGAGGGAGATTTACTCTGTATCTAACCCCGTGCTGTAGCTGTCCTGGGAGTGTTGATGTGGACGGTGTAGAGGGAGCTTTACTCTGTATCTAACCCCGTGCTGTAGCTGTCCTGGGAGTGTTTGATGGGGACAGTGTAGAGGGAGATTTACTCTGTATCTAACCCTGTGCTGTACCTGTCCTGGGAGTGTTTGATGGGGACAGTGTAGAGGGAGCTTTACTCTGTATCTAACCCCGTGCTGTACCTGTCCTGGGAGTGTTTGATGGGGACAGTGTAGAGGGAGCTTTACTCTGTATCTAACCCCGTGCTGTACCTGTCCTGGTAGTGTTTGATGGGGACAGTGTAGAGGGAGCTTTACTCTGTATCTAACCCCGTGCTGTACCTGTCCTGGGAGCGTTTGATGGGGACGGTGTAGAGGGAGCTTTACTCTGTATCTAACCCCGTGCTGTACCTGTCCTGGGAGTGTTTGATGGGGACAGTGTAGAGGGAGCTTTACTCTGTATCTAACCCCGTGCTGTACCTGTCCTGGGAGTGTTTGATGGGGACAGTGTAGAGGGAGCTTTACTCTGTATCTAACCCCGTGCTGTACCTGTCCTGGGAGCGTTTGATGGGGACGGTGTAGAGGGAGCTTTACTCTGTATCTAACCCTGTGCTGTACCTGTCCTGGGAGTGTTTGATGGGGACAGTGTAGAGGGAGATTTACTCTGTATCTAACCCCGTGCTGTACCTGTCCTGGGAATGTTTGATGGGGACTGTGTAGAGGGAGATTTACTCTGTATCTAACCCCGTGCTGTACCTGTCCTGGGAGTGTTGATGTGGACGGTGTAGAGGGAGCTTTACTCTGTATCTAACCCCGTGCTGTAGCTGTCCTGGGAGTGTTTGATGGGGACGGTGTAGAGGGAGATTTACTCTGTATCTAACCCCATGCTGTACCTGTCTTGGGAGTGTTTGATGGGGACAGTGTAGAGGGAGCTTTACTCTGTATCTAACCCCGTGCTGTACCTGTCCTGGGAGTGTTTGATGGGGACAGTGTAGAGGGAGCTTTACTCTGTATCTAACCCCGTGCTGTACCTGTCCTGGGAGTGTTTGATGGGGACAGTGTAGAGGGAGCTTTACTCTGTATCTAACACCGTGCTGTACCTGTCCTGGGAGTGTTTGATGGGGACAGTGTAGAGGAAGTTTTACTCTGTATCTAACCCCATGCTGTACCTGTCCTGGGAGTGTTTGATGGGGACGGTGTAGAGGGAGCTTTACTCTGTATCTAACCCCGTGCTGTACCTGTCCTGGGAGTGTTTGATGGGGACAGTGTAGAGGGAGATTTACTCTGTATCTAACCCCGTGCTGTACCTGTCCTGGGAGTGTTTGATGGTGCCGGTGTACAGGAAGCTTTACTCTGTATCTAACCCCGTGCTGTACCTGTCCTGGGAGTGTTTGATGAGGACAGTGTAGAGGGAGCTTTACTCTGTATCTAACCCCGTGCTGTACCTGTCCTGGGTGTGTTTGATGGGGACGGTGTAGAGGGAGCTTTACTCTGTATCTAACCCCGTGCTGTACCTGTCCTGGGAGTGTTTGATGGGGACAGTGTAGAGGGTGCTTTACTCTGTATCTAACCCCGTGCTGTACCTGTCCTGGGAGCGTTTGATGGGGACGGTGTAGAGGGAGCTTTACTCTGTATCTAACCCCGTGCTGTACCTGTCCTGGGAGTGTTTGATGGGGACAGTGTAGAGGGAGCTTTACTCTGTATCTAACCCCGTGCTGTACCTGTCCTGTCGAACACTGTGACTGCTTGCGTCCCTGAATCCTGAGCTCTGGCCCATGGGACAGGAAAGGGAAAGGACGCAGCCTGCTGCAGAGTTTGGTAAATTGGACATGTTTATTAAGAGAGCGGACATGTGAGATGTCCTGTTTTTTGGTGGGGTTGGGGGGATGTGGTGTAGGAGTAAAGGGTGTTGGGGGTTTGGACAGGGGGAGGGATGGACATGTGGGTGGGTTTTGGGGGGAAGTGGGGAAGATGGGCAAGGGGGTGGGTGTTGGTGGAAGGGAGGAGTGGGGAGGGAAGGGCAAGGGTGTGGGTGTTGGGGACAGGGGCAAGGGGTGGAATTTTTAGGGGGAGGGTCAAGGGGGTGGGATTATTGGGGGGAGGGTCAAGGGGGGTGTGTGTTTTGGGAGGAAGGGGGTAGTGGGGAAGAAGGGCAAGGGGGTGGGTGCTGGGAGTAGGTGCAAGGGGTGGGATTTTTTGGGGAGAAGGGGCAAGGGGGTGGGAAAGAGGGGGTGGGGGTTGGGTCTCCGGAGGCCTCAGAGGTGCCTTCGATCCCCCCTACCCCAACATCCACCCCCCCCCACCCCGTTCCCCCCAACGTCCCATTGCAAGTGTCGACGGCTTCTCCGCACTCCCCAGACTCCTCTAATCGGCGAAGGGGGCGTAGGTCAGGTGGTCCCGCACGCCGTCGGCTGTGGCCCCTCCACTCCGCGCCCGGATCAGCTGGAGGGTGTGCAGCACCTTGGTGATATCGTCCTTGCGGGCGGTGGAGACCAGGTCAGGCAGCTGGATTGGACGACCGATGACCGGGTTGAAGGAGCGTCCGGCCCGGGCCTTGGCCAGCTTGTTGACGCGCCGGTACACGGTGGGACGCCCGGCCCCTTCCTCGACCTCGCCGGGACGCCCGGTGACACGGGGCTCTCCACCTCCTCCTCCCCCTCCTCCTCCCCCTCCTCCTCCGCCTCCTCCAGGGTTCACCTTCTCGCGGATCCAGGCGAAGCACTCGTCAAGCGGACTCCAGCGGCCCCACAGCTCGTAGGAGGTCATCGCCCTGCGGAGGGGGGAGGGGGGCGGTGGGCGAGAGAGAACAAGAGGGAGATGATGAGGCAGACCGGGGTTGAAGTGGGAGGGGGGGGCTGGTGAGAGGGGGAAGGTCGCGACTCAAGAGCAGGCGATCACGGGTTGGTGCGTCCCCATACACCACAACCACTTCGGAGACATTCAGTGCCGAATGACCCACCCGCTTAACTCCCAACGTCCTTCCTGGGGTGTGGGCTCTAGCGGGTCAGGCCCATCCCCAATTGCCCCTGGAACTCAGTGTCTGGGCAGGGCCATAGCAGAAAGAGGCAGTTAAAGGGTCCACATAGAATCATGTGCAGGTCAGAGCACCCAGAGGCTTTCCCAGAGGGGGAAAGGACAGTGTATCTAACGCACTGTGACACCCGGTCCCAGAGGGGGAAAGGACAGTGTATCTAACGCACTGTGACACCCGGTCCCAGAGGGGGAAAGGACAGTGTATCTAACGCACTGTGACACCCGGTCCCAGAGGGGGAAAGGACAGTGTATCTAACGCACTGTGACACCCGGTCCCAGAGGGGGAAAGGACAGTGTATCTAACGCACTGTGACACCCGGTCCCAGAGGGGGAAAGGACAGTGTATCTAACGCACTGTGACACCCGGTCCCAGAGGGGGAAAGGACAGTGTATCTAACGCACTGTGACACCCGGTCCCAGAGGGGGAAAGGACAGTGTATCTAACGCACTGTGACACCCGGTCCCAGAGGGGGAAAGGACAGTGTATCTAACGCACTGTGACACCCGGTCCCAGAGGGGGAAAGGGCAGTGTATCTAACACACTGTGACACCCGGTCCCAGAGGGGGAAAGGACAGTGTATCTAACGCACTGTGACACCCGGTCCCAGAGGGGGAAAGGACAGTGTATCTAACGCACTGTGACACACGGTCCCAGAGGGGGAAAGGACAGTGTATCTAACGCACTGTGACACCCGGTCCCAGAGGAGGAAAGGACAGTGTATCTAACGCACTGTGACACCTGGTCCCAGAGGGGGAAAGGACAGTGTATCTAACGCACTGTGACACCCGGTCCCAGAGGGGGAAAGGACAGTGTATCTAACGCACTGTAACACCCGGTCCCAGAGGGGGAAAGGACAGTGTAACTAACGCACTGTGACAGCCGGTCCCAGAGGGGGAAAGGACAGTGTATCTAACGCACTGTGACACCCGGTCCCAGAGGGGGAAAGGACAGTGTATCTAACGCACTGTGACAGCCGGTCCCAGAGGGGGAAAGGACAGTGTATCTAACGCACTGTGACACCCGGTCCCAGAGGGGGAAAGGACAGTGTATCTAACAAACTGACACCCGGTCCCAGAGGGGGAAAGGACAGTGTATCTAACGCACTGTGACACCCGGTCCCAGAGGGGGAAAGGACAGTGTATCTAACGCACTGTGACACCTGGTCCGAGAGGGGGAAAGGACAGTGTATCTAACGCACTGTGACACCCGGTCCCAGAGGGGGAAAGGACAGTGTATCTAACGCACTGTGACACCCGGTCCTAGAGGGGGAAAGGACAGTGTATCTAACGCACTGTGACACCCGGTCCCAGAGGAGGAAAGGACAGTGTATCTAACGCACTGTGACACCCGGTCCCAGAGGGGGAAAGGACAGCGTATCTAATGCACTGTGACACCCGGTCCAGAGGGGGAAAGGACAGTGTATCTAACGCACTGTGACACCCGGTCCAGAGTGTGAAAGGACAGTGTATCTAACGCAATGTGACACCCGGTCCCAGTGGGGAAAAGGACAGTGTATCTAACGCACTGTGACACCCGGTCCCAGAGGGGGAAAGGACAGTGTATCTAATGCACTGTGACACCTGGTCCCAGAGGGGGAAAGGACAGTGTATCTAACGCACAGTGACACCCGGTCCCAGAGGGGGAAAGGACAGCGTATCTAACGCACTGTGACACCCGGTCCAGAGGGGGAAAGGACAGCGTATCTAACGCACTGTGACACCCGGTCCCAGAGGGGGAAAGGACAGCGTATCTAATGCACTGTGACACCTGGTCCCAGAGGGGGAAAGGACAGTGTATCTAACGCACAGTGACACCCGGTCCCAGAGGGGGAAAGGACAGCGTATCTAACGCACTGTGACACCCGGTCCAGAGGGGGAAAGGACAGCGTATCTAACGCACTGTGACACCCGGTCCCAGAGGGGGAAAGGACAGCGTATCTAACGCACTGTGACACCCGGTCCAGAGGGGGAAAGGACTGTGTATCTAACGCACTGTGACACCCGGTCCCAGAGGGGGAAAGGACAGCGTATCTAACGCACTGTGACACCCGGTCCCAGAGGGTGGAAAGGACAGTGTATCTAACGCACTGTGAGACACGGTCCCAGAGAGGGGGAAAGGACAGTGTATCTAACGCACTGTGACACCCGGTCCCAGAGGGGGAAAGGACAGTGTATCTAACGCACTGTGACACCCGGTCCCAGAGGGGGAAAGGACAGTGTATCTAACGCACTGTTACACCCGGTCCCAGAGGGGGAAAGGACAGTGTATCTAACGCACTGTGACACCCGGTCCCAGAGGGGGAAAGGACAGTCTATCTAACGCCCTGTTACACCCGGTCCCAGAGGGGGAAAGGACAGTGTATCTAACGCACTGTGACACCCGGTCCCAGAGGGGGACAGGACAGCGTATCTAACGCACTGTGACACCCGGTCCCAGAGGGGGGAAAGGACAGTGTATCTAACGCACTGTGACACCCGGTCCCAGAGGGTGAAAGGACAGTGTATCTAACGCACTGTGTCACCCGGTCCCAGAGGGTGAAAGGACAGTGTATCTAACGCACTGTGACACCCGGTCCCGGGGCGGGGGGTAAGGGGCAGCTTACCTCAGTGTGCCTGGGGCCCGGCCCTTTACCGGCCCGTCCGTTGGGTTGGTGTCTTGGCGGCTTCTTCCTGTCCCTCTGGCCCCGCTGCCTTGCTCTCTCTCGCCTCCTCTGGTCGTCCGCTTGAGAACGCGGCACTGCACACTCTCCTGATGCTGTGCCCTGCCAGGCAAACTTGAAGGGGGTGAGTGTGGGGAGGATGAGGGGGGGGTGGGGTGGGGGTGGGGATGAGAGAGGAGGTGGGGGGTGGGGGTGGGGGATGGTTTGGTGAGTCGGGGGAGTTCGTGGAGGAGGAGGGGGAGGGGAAAGTGGATCCAAGTGGAGGCAGTGCGTGGCCGTTCTGTGACATCACAATGCCCTCCTGCATGGACACCCACTGTGAGGTCACAATGGCACCAGCCCCATCAGCGATGGACGAGGGGGAGGGGAGGGCAGGGGAAGAGGGTACGAGGTGCTCGACAGTGTCAGCGCTGAGGGAGACCCGCACTGTCGGAGGGTCAGTGCTGAGGGAGCGCCGCACTGTCGGAGGGTCAGTGCTGAGGGAGCGCCGCACTGTCGGAGGGTCAGTGCTGAGGGAGAGCCGCACTGTCCGAGGGTCAGTGCTGAGGGAGAGCCGCACTGTCCGAGGGTCAGTCTTGAGGGAGAGCCGTACTGTCGGAGGGTCAGTGCTGATGGTGAGCCGCACTGTGGGAGGGTCAGTGCTGAGGGAGAGCTGCACTGTCGGAGGGTCAGTGCTGAGGGAGAGCCGCACTGTCGGAGGGTCAGTACTGAGGGAGCCCCGCACTGTCAGAGGGTCAGTGCTGAGGGAGAGCCGCAATGTCGGAGGGTCAGTGCTGAGGGAGCCCCGCACTGTCGGAGGGTCAGTGCTGATGGAGAGCCGTACTGTCTGAGGGTCAGTACTGAGGGAGAGCCGCACTGTCGGAGGGTCAGTACTGAGGGAGCCCCGCACTGTCGGAGGGTCAGTGCTGAGGGAGAGCTGCAATGTCGGAGGGTCAGTGCTGAGGGAGCCCCGCACTGTCGGAGGGTCAGTGCTGATGGAGAGCCGTACTGTCTGAGGGTCAGTACTGAGGGAGAGCCGCACTGTCGGAGGGTCAGTGATGAGGGAGCCCCGCACGGTCGGAGGGTCAGTGCTGAGGGAGCGCCGCACTGTCGGAGGGTCAGTGCTGAGGGAGCGCCGCACTGTCGGAGGGTCAGCGCTGAGGGAGAGCCGCACTGTCGGAGGGTCAGTGCTGAGGGAGAGCCGCACTGTCGGAGGGTCAGTGCTGAGGGAGTGCCGCACTGTCAGTTGGTCAGTACTGAGGGAGCGCCGCACAGTCAGAGGGTCAGTGCTGAGGGAGCGCCGCACTGTCGGATGGTCAGTGCTGAGGGAGAGCTGCACTGTCGGACGGTCAGTGCTGAGGGAGCGCCGCACTGTGGGAGGGTCAGTGCTGAGGGAGCGCCGCACTGTGGGAGGGTCAGTGCTGAGGGAGCGCCGCACTGTCGGAGGGACAGTGCTGAGGGAGAGCCGCACTGTCGGAGGGTCAGCACTGAGGGAAGTCCACACTGTCGGAGGGTGAATGCTATATGTGAGCACAGCTGCTGGTAAAGCTCCAGTTGTTGAAATCCCAGAGGGAAACTTCAAACGTCTCTCACCACCCAATTCTGCAATTTGGACGCTTCGGAAGCAGGATTTGAATTCAGTCGTATTAAGACGAGAGAGTTTGTAGAGGGCTTTTTAAAAAATAAAAATAAATTAAACATTTATTCATACCACATAATTGGTGAACACACATTCACGTCTACAAAAGTACTGCTTTAATAACCACAGAAATCCCCGAATTAATCTCACTCTGAGTTAGAGGGTAGAGCAACAGTAAAACACTGGGATTTGAGCAGAACCCTGGCACCCTACACCCCTCTTCAGTCACAACAGACACGAGTTTCTTTCAGCTCTGGAGCCAAGATGTTGCTATGAAGAGCGATTGGATCGGCTGAGACTGCTTTCCTCAGAGCAGAGACGGCTGAGGTTTAGGGGGGAGGGAGGGAGCAGGTGGGAATACCCGATGGAGGGGGACAAAATTAGGAGGGGCGGAGTTAGGGGAGAGAGGGAGAAATGTTTCCCCTCAGCAGAGGGGCCAGTAACCAAGCGGGTACGTGTTGAAGGCGAGCGGCAGGAGGTTTAGACGGGATTCGAGGAGCTAATTCTTCTCCCAGAGGGTGATGGAAGGTGGGTATCAGGAACACACTGCCTGAGTGGGGGGCAGTAGAGGGTCAGTGCTGAGGGAGCGCCGCACTGTCGGAGGGTCAGTGCTGAGGGAGCGCCGCACTGTCAGAGGGTCAGTGCTGAGGGAGCGCCGCCCTGTCGGAGGGTCAGTACTGATGAAGCGCCGCACTGTCAGAAGGTCAGTGCTAAGGGAGTGCTGCACTGTCAGAGGGTCAGTGCTGAGGGAGAGCCGCACTGTAGGAGGGTCAGCACTGAGGGAAGTCCACACTGTCGGAGGGTGAATGCTATATGTGAGCACAGCTGCTGGTAAAGGCCCAGTTGTTGAAATCCCAGAGGGAAACTTCAAACGTCTCTCACCGCCCAATTCTGCAATTTGGATGCTTCGAGAAGCAGGATTTGAATTCAGTCGTATTAAGACGAGAGAGTTTGTAGAGGGCTTTTTAAAAAATAAAAATAAATTAAACATTTATTCATACCACATAATTGGTGAACACACATTCACGTCTACAAAAGTACTGCTTTAATAACCACAGAAATCCCCGAATTAATCTCACTCTGAGTTAGAGGGTAGAGCAACAGTAAAACACTGGGATTTGAGCAGAACCCTGGCACCCTACACCCCTCTTCAGTCACAACAGACACGAGTTTCTTTCAGCTCTGGAGCCAAGATGTTGCTATGAAGAGCGATTGGATCGGCTGAGACTGCTTTCCTTAGAGCAGAGACGGCTGAGGTTTAGGGGGGAGGGAGGGAGCAGGTGGGAATACCCGATGGAGGGGGACAAAATTAGGAGGGGCGGAGTTAGGGGAGAGAGGGAGAAATGTTTCCCCTCAGCGGAGGGGTCAGTAACCAAGCGGGTACGTGTTGAAGGCGAGCGGCAGGAGGTTTAGACGGGATTCGAGGAGGGACTTCTTCTCCCATGGGTGATAGGAGGAGGGTATCTGGAACACACTGCCTGAGGAGGGGGGCGGTAGAGGGTCAGTGCTGAGGGAGCGCCGCACTGTCGGAGGGTCAGTGCTGAGGGAGAGTTGCACTGTCAGAGGGTCAGTGCTGAGGGAGCGCCACACTGTCGGAGGGTCACCGCCGAGGGAGAGCCGCACTGTCGGAGGGTCAGTATTGAGGGAGCGCCGCACTGTCAGAGGGTCAGTACTGAGGGAGCGCCGCACTGTCGGAAGGTCAGTGCTAAGCGAGTGCTGCACTGTCAGAGGGTCAGTGCTGAGGGAGCGCTGCACTGTCGGAGGGTCAGTGCTGAGGGAGAGCCGCACTGTCGGAGGGTCAGCGCTGAGGGAGCGTCGCACTGTGGGAGGGTCAGTACTGAGGGAGAGCCGCACTGTCAGAGGATCAGTGCTGAGGGAGCGCTCCACTGTCGGAGGGTCAGTGCTGAGGGAGAGCCGCACTGTCGGAGGGTCAGTACTGAGGGAGAGCTGCACTGTGGGAGGGTCAGTGCTGAGGGAGCGCAGGACTGTCGGAGGGTCAGTGCTGAGGGAGCGCCGCACTGTGGGAGGGTCAGTGCTGAGGGAGAGCCGCACTGTCGGAGGGTCAGTGCTAAGGGAGCGCTGCACTGTGGGAGGGTCAGTGCTGAGGGAGCGCAGGACTGTCGGAGGGTCAGTGCTAAGGGAGCGCCGCACTGTCGGAGGGTCAGTGCTGAGGGAGAGCCGCA
>JANJGN010004750.1:0-30402 GCA_026770705.1 Isurus oxyrinchus
GCCCTAACCCTAAAACTCACCCTAACCCTAACCCTAACACTCACAGTAACCCTAACACTCACCCTAAACTTAACCCTAGCCCTAAACCTAACACTCACCCTAACCCTAACCCTAACCCTAACCCTAACCCTGATCCTGGCCCTAACACTAACCCTAAGACTCACCCCAACACTAACCCTAACACTGACCCTGACCCTAACCCTAACCCTAAACATAACATCTAACAGCTAACCCTAACCCTAACCCTAGCCTTAAACCTAACACTCACCCTCACCCTAACCCTGACTCTGACGCTAACCCTATCCCTAAACCTAACATCTAACATCTAACCCTAACCCTGACACTGACCCTAACACTCACCCTAACTCGAACCCTAACCCTAAACCTAACCCTAACCCTAACCCTAACCCTAACACTCACAGTAACCCTAACACTCACCCTAAACTTAACCCTAGCGCTAAACCTAACACTCACCCTAACCCTAACCCTGATCTTGACCCTAACACTAACCCAAGACTCACCCCAACCCTAACCCTAACCCTGACCCGGAAGCAAACCCTAACCCTAAACATAACATCTAACAGCTAACCCTAACCCTGACACTGACCCTAACACTCACCCTAACTCGAACCCTAACCCTAACACTCACCCAGAATCTAACACTCACCTTAACCCTCACCCTAAAAACCCACCCTAACCCTAACCCTAACCCTAATACTCACCCTAACCCCTAATCCTCACCCTAAACCAAACCCTAATACTCACCCTGACCCTAAACCTAACCCTGACCCTGACCCTAACACAAACCCTGACACTCACCCTAACCATACCCCAACCCTAATCCTAACCCCAACCCTAACCCTGACCCTGACCCTAACACTAACCCTAACACTCACCCACATCCTAACCCTAACCCTAAACCTAACCCTGATACACACCCTAACTCTCACCCCAACCCTAACCCTAATCCTGACCCTGACCCTAACCCCTAACCCTGACCCTGACCCTAACACTAACCCTAACACTCACCCACATCCTAACCCTAACCCTAACCCTAAACCTAACCCTGATACACACCCTAACTCTCACCCCAACCCTAACCCTAACCCTAACCCTAACCCTAACCCTAACCCTGACCCTGACCCTAACACTAACCCTAACACTCACCCACATCCTAACCCTAACCCTAAACCTAACCCTGATACACACCCTAACTCTCACCCCAACCCTAACCCTAATCCTGACCCTGACCCTAAACCTCACCCCAACCCTAATCCTAACCCTAACCCTAACCCTCACCCAAACACTCACCACAAGCCTCACCCTCATCTAACCCTAACCCTAACCCAAACCCAACCCTAACCCCAACCCTAAACCGAACCCTCACCCTAACCCTAACCCTGACCTTAACCCTCATCCCAACCCTAACCCCCCACCATAACCCTGACCCTAACCATCACCCCAAACCTAACCCTAACCCTAACTTTAACCCTAACCCTAACCCTAATCTTGACCTTAACCCTCAAACCAACCCTAGCCCTAACCTTGACCCTAACCCTCAACCCAGCCATAACCCTAACCCTCACCCCAGCCTCTAACCCCTAACCCTGACCCTTACCCTAACCCTAACCCTAAACATAACATCTAACAGCTAACCCTAACCCTAGCCATAAACCTAACACTCACCCTAACCCTAACCCTGACCCTGACACTAACCCTAACCCTAAACATAACATCTAACATCTAACCCTAACCCTGACACTGACCCTAACACTCACCCTAACTCTAACCCTAACCCTAACACTCACCCAGAATCTAACACTCACCTTAACCCTAACCCTAATACCCACCCTAACCCTAACCCTAAACCTTAACCCTAACCCTAATACTCACCCTAACCCTAATCCTCACCCTAAACCTAACCCTAATACTCACCCTGACCCTAAACCTAACCCTGACCCTGACCCTAACACTCACCCTCATCCCAACCCTAACCCTAAACCTAACCCTCACCCTAACCCTAACCCTAACCCTCGCCCTAATCCTAAACCTAACCCTAACCTTAACCTTAACCCTAACCCTCACCACAACCCTCACCCTAGCCCTAACCCTAACCCTCACTCAAACCCTCACCCTCATCTAATCCTAACCCTAACCCTAACCATAAACCAACCCTAACCCCAACCCTAACCCTTTCCCTAACCCTAACCCTGACCCTAACCCTCATCCCAACCCTAACCCCCAACCCTAACCCTGACCCTAACCATCACGCCAAACCTAACACTAACCCTAACCCTAACATTGACCTTAACCCTCAAACCAACACTAGCCCTAACCCTGACCCTAACAATCACCCCAGCCCCTAACATCTAACCCTGACCCTAACACTCACCCCAACCCTAATCCCTAACCATGACCATAACCCTCACCCCAACACTAACCCTAACCCTGAGCCTAACGCTCACCCCAACCCTAACGCCTAACCCTGACCCTGACCCTAACCCTAACACTCGTCCTAACCCGAACACTCACTCTAACCCTAACCCTAACCCTAACACCTAACCCTGACCCTGAACCTAACCCTAACACTCGTCCTAACCCGAACACTCACCCTAACCCTAACCCTAACCCTAACACTCACCCTCACCCCAACCCTAACCCTAACCCTGACCCTGAACCTAACCCTAAGACTAATGATAACACCTAAGCCTAACCCTGACCCTGACCCTAAACATCAACCCAACCCTAACCCTAACCCTAACACTAACATTCACCCTAACTCTAACCCTAACCCTAACAATCACTCTGACCCTAACACTCACCCTAACCCTAACCCTAAACCTAACACTCACCCAGAACCTAACACTCACCAGAACCTAAAACTCACCTTAACCCTAAACCCTAATACTCACCCTAACCCTAACCCTTAACCCTAACCCTAATACTCACCCTAACCCTAACCCTGAACCTAATCCTCACCTTAACCCAAACACTCACCCTAAACCTAACCCTAATACTCACCCTGACCCTAAACCTAACCCTAACTCTCACCCTCATCCCAAACCTAACCCTAACCCTAACCCTAACCCTAACCCTAACCCTAACCCTAACCCTAACCCTAACCCTAACCCTAACCCTAACCCTAACCCTAACCCTAACCCTAACCCTAACCCTAACCCTGAACCTAATCCTCACCTTAACCCAAACACTCACCCTAAACCTAACCCTAATACTCACCCTGACCCTAAACCTAACCCTAACTCTCACCCTCATCCCAAACCTAACCCTAACCCTAAACCTAACCCTGACACTCACCCTAACCCTACCCCAACCCTAATCCTAACCCCAACCCTAACCCTAACCCTGACCCTGACCCTAACACTAACCCTAACACTCACCCACATCCCAACCCTAACCCTAAACCTAACCCTGATACACACCCTAACTCTCACCCCAACCCTAACCCTAATCCTAACCCCAACCCTAACCCTAACCCTGACCCTGACCCTAACACTAACCCTAACACTCACCCACATCCTAACCCTAACCCTAAACCTAACCCTGATACACACCCTAACTCTCACCCCAACCCTAACCCTAAGCCTGACCCTGACCCTAAACCTCACCCCAACCCTAATCCTAACCCTAATCCTAACACTCACCCAAACCCTCACCACAAGCCTCACCCTCATCTAACCCAAACCCTAACCCTAACCCAACCCTAAACCCAACCCTAAACCTAACCCTCACCCTAACCCTAACCCTGACCTTAACCCTCATCCCAACCCTAACTCCCAACCATAAACCTGACCCTAACCATCACCCCAAACCTAACCCTAACCCTAACTCTAACCCTAACCCTAACCTTAATCTTGACCTTAACCCTCAAACCAACCCTAGCCCTAACCTTGACCCTAACCCTCAACCCAGCCATAACCCTAACCCTCACCCCAGCCTCTAACCCCTAACCCTGACCCTAACACTCACCCCAACCCTAATCCCTAACCGTGACCCCAACCCTCACTCCAATGCTAACCCTAACCCTGACCCTAACCCTCACACCAACCCTAACGCCTAACCCTGACCCTGACCCTAACCATCACCACAATCCTAATCCCTAATCCTAACACTGACCCTAACCCTAACCCTAACACTCACCGTAACCGTAACACTCACCCTAACCCTAACCCTAACCCTAAATCTGACCCTGACCCAAACACTAACCCTAACACTCACCCTCACCCAAACACTAACGCCAAACCTAACCCTAACCCTAACACTCACCCTAACCCTCACCGCAACCCTAACCCTAACCCTGACCCTAACCCTAATCCCAACCCTAACCCCTAACCCTAATCATAACCCTGAACCTAACCCTCACCCAAACCCTAAACCCTAACCCTAACCATAATCCTGAACCTAACCCTCACCCAAACCCTAACCTCTAACCCTAACCCTGACCCTAACCCTGACCCTAACCCTCCGCCCAACCCTAACCCTAACGCTAAACCTGACCCTCAACCAAACGCTAACCCTAACCCTCAGCCCAGCCCCAACCCCTAACCGACCCTAACCCTCACCCCAACCCTAACCCGGACCCTAACCCTCAACCCAACCCTAACCCTAACCCTCCACCCCAACTCCTAACCCTAACCATGACTCTAATCCTCACCCTAACCCTCACCCTAACCCTATCCCAAACTCCTAACCCGAACCCTCACCTAACCCAGTCCCTCACCTGAACCCTAACCACTAACCCCTAACCCCTAACGCCTAACCCCTAACCCGAACCCGAACCCTAACCCTAATGCCCAATATCAAACATCGAACTCTTACTCCAACATCGAACCCTCACCCCCAACATCACTCACCCCCAACATCAAACACTCACCCCCAACATCCATCCCTCACCCCAACATCCACCCTTCACCCCAACACCGAACCCTCATCCCCAACATCAAACCCATATCCACAACATCAAAACCTCATCCCAACATCGAACCCTGATCCCCAACATCCACCCCTCACCCCAACATGGAACCCTGATCCCCAACATCCACCCCTCACCCCAACATGGAACCCTCATCCCCAACATCAAACCCTTACCCCCAACATCCAGCCCTCACCCCAACATCAAACCCTCATCCCCAACATCCACCCCTCACCCCAACATGGAACCCTAATCCCCAACATCCACCCCTCACCCCAACATGGAACACTTACCCCCAACATCAAACCCTTACCCCCAACATCCAGCCCTCACCCCAACATGGAACGCTCATCCCCAACATCCAGCCCTCACCCCAACATGGAACACTTACCCCCAACATCAAACCCTTACACCCAACAACCAGCCCTCACCCCAACATGGAACCCTCATCTCCAACATCTACCCCTCACCCCAATATCCAACCCTCACCCCAACATGGAACCCTCACCCCCAACATCAAACTCTTACCCCAAATTCCAACCCTCACCCCAACATCCACCCCTCACCCCAACATGGAACCTTCACCCCCAACATCAAACTCTTACCCCAACACCCAACCCTCACCCCAATATCCAACCCTCACCCCAACATCCAACCCTCACCCCAACATGGAACCCTTACACCCAACATCAAACTCTTACCCCAACATCCAACCCTCACCCCAATATCCAACCCTCACCCCAACATCCAACCTTCACCCCAACATCCAACCTTCACCCCAACATCCAACCCTCACCCCAACATCCAACCGTCACCCCAACATCCAACTCTCACCCCAACATCCAACCCTCACCCCAACATGGAACTCTCACCCCCCAACACCAAACTCTTACCCCAACATCCAACCCTCACCCCAACATGGAACCTTCACCTCCAACATCAAACTCTTACTCCAACACCCAACCCTCATCCCAACATGGAACCCTTACACCCAACATCAAACTCTTACCCCAACATCCAACCCTCACCCCAACATCCAACCCTCACCCCAACATCCTACCCTCACCCCAACATCCAACCCTCACCCCAACATCCAACCCTCACCCCAACATCCTACCCTCACCCCAACATCCTACCCTCACCCCAACATCCTACCCTCACCCCAACATGGAACCCTCAACACCCAACACCAAACTCTTACCCCAACATCAAACACTCACCCCAACATGGAACCCTCACCCCCAACATCAAATTCTTACCCCAACATCCAACCCTCACCCCCAACATCCAACTCTTACCCCAACATCCAACCCTCACCCCAACATCCAACCCTCACCCCCAACATCAAACTCTCACCCCAACATCCAACCCTCACCCCAACATCCAACCCTCACCCCCAACATCAAACTCTTACCCCAACATCCAACTCTCACCCCCAACATCCAACCTTCACCCCCAACATCCAACCCTCACCCCAACATCCAACCCTCACCCCCAACATCTAACTCTTACCCCAACATCCAACCCTCACCCCAACATCCAACCCTCAGCCCCAACATCAAACTCTTACCCCAACATCCAAATCTCACCCCAACATCCAAATCTTACCCCAACATCCAACCCTCACCCCAACATGGAACCCTCGAAACGTCAACTCTTTTCTTCTCCGCCGATGCTGCCAGACCTGCTGAGTTTTTCCAGGTAATTCTGTTTTTGTTATGGAACCCTCACCCCAACATCGGACACTTACCCCAAACACCAAACTCTTACCCCCAACCGTTGAACCGCCAGGACCTTACCCCACCCCCCTCCACCCCCCTCCACCAGACGCTCCCTCCCTGGTTAGCCCAGCCCACCCTGCCCCCGCTCTCACCTGCGTTGTTGATGAGGATGTCGACGCGGTCCTCGTTCTCCACCACCTCCCTGGCGAAGCACTGGATGGAGTTGAGCGAGGCCAGGTCCAGCTTGTAGACCACAATGTTGTTGCTGCAGACGCTGGCTCTCAGCTGCTCAGCCACCAGCTCGCTCTTCTCCAGGTCCCGGCACGCCATGATCACCCGGGCACCTGAGGAGGGAGGGGGCACAGACCGTGGAATGGTGGGAGGTGGGCCAGGCCAGTAGGGAGAAGAAGGAAGGATGGGGTGGGGGGGAGGGGGGGCGGGGTGGGGGGGGTGCGACTCCAATTGGCGGGTGGCTGAGAGAAGGCAACGCTGCCTCTCTCTCTCTCTCATGGGTGGAATCAGGACATGGGCACGCGTCGCTCGCATGAAAGGGGGGTCAGTTTATGGGGAATATTGCCCTTTGAGGGGGTAGTTGATGAGGGGCACTGCCCTTTGAGGGAGTAGTTGATGAGGGGCCTTGCCCTCTGAGGGGGTAATTGATGAGGGGCACTGCCTTTTGAGGGGGTAGTTGATGAGGGGCCTTGCCCTCTGAGGTGGTAGTTGATGAGGGGCACAGCCCACTGAGGGGGTAGTTGATGAGGGACACTGCCCTCTGAGGGGGTAGTTGATGAGGGACACTGCCCTCTGAGGGGGTAGTGATGAGGGCCACTGCCCTCTGAGGGGGTAGTTGATGAGGGACACTGCCCTCTGAGGGGGTAGTTGATGAGGGGCACAGCCCTCTGATGGGGTGGTTGATGAGGGGCACTGCCCTCGGAGGGGGCAGTTGATGAGGGGCACTGCCCTCGGAGGGGGCAGTTGATGAGGGGCACAGCCTTCTGAAGGGCTATTGATGAGGGGCCCTGCCCTCTGAGGGGGTAGTTGATGAGGGGCCCTGCCCTCTGAGGGGGTAGTTGATGAGAGGCACTGCCCTCGGAGGGGGCAGTTGATGAGGGGCACTGCCCTCGGAGGGGGCAGTTGATGAGGGGCACTGCCCTCGGAGGGGGCAGTTGATGAGGGGCACTGCCCTCTGAAGGGGTATTGATGAGGGGCACTGCCCTCTGAGGGGGGGGGTTTATGGGACACACTGCCCCTCTGGGGTGGCGATTTGTGGGGCACAATGTCCCTGTGAGGGGGGTTGACGAGGGGCACTGCCCACTGAGGGGGGGTTTATGAGGGGCACACTGCCTCTCTGGGGGGGTGGTTTATGAGGGGCACTGCCCTCTGATGGGGTAGTTGATGAGGGGCACTGCCCTCTGAGGGGGGTTTATGGGGCACAATGCCCCTCTGAGGGGGTGGTTTATGGGGCACACTGCCCCTCTGGGGGGGACAGTTTATGAGGGGCACACTGCCCCTCTGAGGTGGGGGGGGTGCCAGGTTATGGGGCACGCCTGCCTCCGATGGGTGGGCTAAAGGATTTGCCCTCAGCCTGGGGAGGGTGAGGCAGCGAGTGGGAGGCACCGCGCCCTGGGGTGGGGTGGGGTGGGGTGTGTGTGTGTGTGTGTGGGGGGGGGTTTGGGCTGGTGAGACAGATAGCAGCGACACCGCCACCCACCCCCCGATCCCCCGCCCTCCTTACCTCGTTTCGCCAGCTCCCGCGCGGTCTCCCGGCCGATGCCGCTGTTGGCGCCGGTGATGATGACGGTTTTACCGTCCATGCGCTTGGTGCACCGACAGCAGCCTCCGGCCAGCCAGCTCCGCAGCATCAACACACTCGCGCCTTCAGGACAGAACAGGAGTCATCACAGGGGCAAAGCACAAAACTGAGCAGCCCCCTTCATCCAGCCCGCCCTCCCACCCGAGGGTCAGCGCCGAGGGAGCGCCGCGCTGTGGGAGGGTCAGTGCTGAGGGAGTGCCGCACTGTCAGAGGGTCAGTGCCGAGGGAGCGCCGCACTGTCGGAGGGTCAGTGCCGAGGGAGGGCCGCACTGTCAGAGGGTCAGTGCTGAGGGAGCGCCGCGCTGTCGGAGGGTCAGTGCTGAGGGAGCGCCGCACTGTGGGAGGGTCAGTGCTGAGGGAGAGCCGCACTGTGGGAGGGTCAGTGCTGAGGGAGCGTCGCACTGTCGGAGGGTCAGTGCTGAGAGAGCACGCACTGTCGGAGGGTCAGTGCCGAGGGAGTGCCGCACTGTTGGAGGGTCAGTGCTGAGGGAGCGCCGCACTGTCGGAGGGTCAGTGCTGAGGGAGCCTCGCACTGTCGGAGGGTCAGTGCTGATGGAGCCTCGCACTGTGGGAGGGTCAGTGCTGATGGAGCGCCGCACTGTCGGAGGGTCAGTTCTGAGGGAGCGCCGCACTGTCGGAGGGTCAGTTCTGAGGGAGCGCCGCACTGTCAGAGGGTCAGTGCCGAGGGAGTGCCGCACTGTTGGAGGTGTCCTCTTTTGGTTAAACCCATAGCCCGGTCCTCCCCCTCAAGTGAACGTAATAGATGCCATGTCCTCCATTGGAAGAAGGGCCAGAGAATGGGGCTGATTTCCCACAGAATCAGGTGCATATGTTAATCTCTCAGTCCAACAGTCATCCAGATTAACTGGCCCTCAAACCTCGTGCCCAGCTACTATCCCCTTCACTATTCATCCCTTCACCCGATAGCATAGCCCACCGGCCAGTACCCCTCATTCTCGCATTGTCTCAATATCATGTTGCTTGGCTCTCTCATTCTCATTCACTCTCTGTCCCTCTTGCAGTCTCTGTTCTACCTCTCTCTCCTGTTCTCTCACTCTGTCACTCCCTCGCTCTCTCTCTCCCTCTCAGCATCTACATGAATTCACCTCACAGTTACAAAGTCTTAACTCGACTCAGGGACGCTCCACGGGAGAGTAAATCAGACAGAATCTGAACCCAGGCCACATGCGGAGATATTAGGGACAGGGGACCAAAGGCTCGGTCAGAGAGGTTGTTTATTAAGGAGCCTCTTAAAGGAGAGAGAGAGAGAGAGAGAGGGAGAGAGAGGGAGAGAGAGGGAGAGAGAGAGAGAGAGAGAGAGGGAGAGGGAGAGAGAGAGAAAAAGAGAGAGAGATGGAGAGAGCGGCTGGAGGAGGTTACAGAGATAGGGAGGGGTGTAGGGGCTAGAGGAGGTTACAGAGATAGGGAGGGGTGGTGGGGCTGGAGGAGGTTACAGAGATAGGGAGGGGTGTAGGGGCTGGAGGAGGTTACAGAGATAGGGAGGGGTGGTGGGGCTGGAGGAGGTTACAGAGATAGGGAGGGTTGTACGGGCTGGAGGAGGTTACAGAGATAGGGAGGAGTGTAGGGGCTGGAGGAGGTTACAGAGATAGGGAGGGTTGTAGGGACTGGAGGATATTAGAGATATAAGGAGGGTTGTAGGGGCTGGAAGAGGTTACAGAAATAGGGAGGCATGTAGGGGCTGGAGGAGGTTACAGAGATAGGGAGGGGTGTAGGGTTGGAGGAGGTTACAGAGATAGGGTTGTAGGGGCTGGAGGAGGTTACAGAGATAGGGAGGGGTGTAGGGTTGGCGGAGGTTACAGAGATAAGGAGGGGTGTAGGGTTGGAGGAGGTTACAGAGATAGGGAGGGGTGTAGGGGCTGGAGGAGGTTACAGAGATAGAGAGGGTTGTAGGGGCTGGAGGAGGTTACAGAGATAGGGAGGGGTGTAGGGGCTGGAGGAGGTTACAGAGATAGGGAGGATTGTCGGGGCTGGAGGAGGTTACAGAGATAGGGAGGGTTGTAGGGGCTGGAGCAGGTTACAGAGATAGGGAGGGTTGTAGGGGCTGGAGGAGGTTACAGAGATAGGGAGGGTTGTAGGGGCTGGAGGAGGTTACAGAGATAGGGAGAGTTGTAGGGGCTGGAGGAGGTTGCAGAGATAGGGATGGGTGTAGGGGCTGGAGGAGGTTACAGAGATAGGGAGGGGTGTAGGGGCTGGAGGAGGTTACAGAGATAGGGAGGGGTGTAGGGGCTGGAGGAGGTTACAGAGATAGGGAGGGTTGTAGAGGCTGGAGGAGGTTACAGAGATAGGGAGGTGTGTAGGGGCTGGAGGAGGTTACAGAGATAGGGAGGGTTGTAGGGGCTGGAGGAGGTTACAGAGATAGGGAGGGTTGTAGGGGCTGGAGAAGGTTACAGAGATAGGGAGGGGTGGAGGGTTGGAGGAGGTTATAGAGATAGGGAGGGTGGTAGGTGCTGGAGAAGGTTACAGAGATAGGGAGGGGTGGAGGGGCTGGAGGAGTTTACAGAGATAGGGAGGGGTGTAGGGGCTGGAGAAGGTTACAGAGATAGGGAGGGGTGGAGGGTTGGAGGAGGTTACGGAGATAGGGAGGGGTGTAGGGGCTGGAGGAGGTTACAGAGACAGGGAGGGGTGTAGGGGCTGGAGAAGGTTACAGAGATAGGGAGGGGTGGAGGGTTGGAGGAGGTTACAGAGATAGGGAGGGGTGGAGGGGCTGGAGGAGTTTACAGAGATAGGGAGGGGTGTAGGGGCTGGAGAAGGTTACAGAGATAGGGAGGGGTGGAGGGTTGGAGGAGGTTACGGAGATAGGGAGGGGTGTAGGGGCTGGAGGAGGTTACAGAGACAGGGAGGGGTGTAGGGGCTGGAGAAGGTTACAGAGATAGGGAGGGGTGGAGGGTTGGAGGAGGTTACAGAGATAGGGAGGTGTGTAGGGGCTGGAGGAGGTTACAGAGATAGGGAGGGGTGTAGGGGCTGGAGGAGGTTACAGAGATAGGGAGGGGTGTAGGGGCTGGAGGAGGTTACAGAGATAGGGAGGGGTGTAGGGGCTGGAGGAGGTTACAGAGATAGGGAGGGGTGTATGGGCTGGAGGAGGTTACAGAGATAGGGAGAGTTGTAGGGGCTGGAGAAGGTTACAGAGATAGGGAGGGGTGGAGGGTTGGAGGAGGTTACGGAGATAGGGAGGGGTGGAGGGTTGGAGGAGGTTACAGAGATAGGGAGGGGTGGAGGGTTGGAGGAGGTTACAGAGATAGGGAGGGGTGGAGGGCTGGAGGAGGTTACAGAGATAGGGAGGGGTGGAGGGATTTAATGGGTCTGGCTAGAGGTGGTGGTGAACAGCTGAATCCTATCCCCACCCTATCCGTTCCAGTCGCCCTCTCTCAGATGTAGGGGTGCTGAGGTGAGGGTGGATCCAGGGGTTCCGGCCAGGGACAATTACACCCTCTCTCTCTTTCATTCTCTCAGCCCACTTCTCTCATTCCCTATCTCTCTCTCTCTCCCCCGCTACCTCTTTCTTTCTCTCAAATCCTTTTCTCGTTCTCACTCTCCCTCTCTCTTTCTCTCAACCCAAGTCTGTTGTTCTATCTCTCTCTCTCCATTTAACCACCTCTCTCTGACACTCTCTCTCCCTGTCTCCCTGTCTCTCTCTTTCTTTCTCTCAGTCTTTTCTCTCGTTCTCTCTCTCTGTTTCTTTCCCTCCATCCCCTCTCTCATTTTCTCTCTCTCTGTGTCTCCCTCTCTTTCTCTGGATCCCTTTCTCTCGTTCACTCTCTTTCTCTTTTTCTCCATCTTTCTTTCAACCCGCTCTCTCTTTGGCTGTCTTCAGCCCTCTCTCGTTTTGTCTCCCTTTCATTCCCTGTCTCCATCCCTTTCTCGTTCTCCCTCTCTTTCTCTGTTTTTCTCTTGCTATCTCTCTCTCTCTCCCTCTATCTCTCAATCTCTCTTCCCCTCTCTCTCTGTCTCCGTCCCTCTCTCATTTTCGCTCTCTCTGTCTCTCTTTCTCTCTCTCCCTCTGTCTCTGTCTCTCTCTCTCTCGCTTGTTCTCTCTTCCTCCCTCCCTCTCTGCCTCTGTCCCTCTCTCATTTTCGTGCTTTCTCTCTATCTCTTTCTCTCTCACTTTCTCCCTCTCTCTCCTTTGCTCGCTCTCTGCTCCTCTCTCTCTCTCTCTCTCTCTCCCCCCATCCTCTCTCTCTCTCTCTTGTTCTCTCATTCTCTCTTCCTCTGTCTCCCTCTCTCTCTCCCCCATCTCCCTCTTTTCCCTCTCTCTCTTTCTCTCCTTCTCTCATTCTCTTCCTCTCTCTCTCTCTCTCCCTCTCACTTATTTTCTCTTCCTCTCTCTCTCCCACCCTCTCTCTTCCTCTCTTTCGCTCTCTCTCTCTCTCCCTCCCTCTCTCTCTCCCTCTCTCTCATTCTCTCTTCCTCTCTTTCCCTCTCTCTCTCTCCCCATCTCTCTCTCCCTCTCTCTCTCTCTAACCCCCTCCCTCTCCCTTTCTCTTCCTCTCTTTCCCTCTCTCTCTCTCCCATCTCTCTCTCCCTCTCTCTCTCTCTAACCCCCTCCCTCTCCCTTTCTCTTCCTCTCTTTCCCTCTCCCTCTTTCTCTCCCTCTCTCCCACCCTCTCTCTCTCTCTCCCACCGTCTCCCTCTCTCTCTCCCTCTCTCCCACCCTCCCTCTCCCTCCGTCTCCCGCCTCCTCTTCCTCACCTGCGACAGCGACCCCGGTGAAGACGTAGACGTGCTGAGAGAGGAACCTCAGGACCGACCTGAAGCGCTGGCAGATGTTGGCCGTGGTGATGGCTGCCTCCGTGGAGGAGATAACCAGCGTCCTCTTCATGACCCTGGACCCCTGTGCCGCTTCGGACAGGAGGGAGGCCAGCAGACAGCAAAGGAGAGCGAGAGAGAGAGAGAGGGAGAGAGAGAGAGGGAAAGAGAGAGAGGGAGAGAGGGAGAGAGAGGACAAACCACAAAGAGACTGAAAAGGTACCGCGCCTCGCAACTCAACTCCCGCGTCACCCAGACCCAGGGGCTACAAACACTGACCACGTGATGATGGCCGAGGGGGTGGGGGAGGGGTAGGGATGGAGGGTGGGGTGGGGTGGTGGTGGGGGTGGGGCTGGTGGGGTAGGGCGGCGACGGTCGCCCGTGACAACGGTTGCACGGCAGGGATCTTTGTGACGTCACAGCCGGCGACCAATCAGCCACAGTGACATCGCCCCCAGTTCCGTGACATCATGGCATGGGCTGACCAATTGGGTCAGTTTCCCCCCTAACCCCCCACCCCCCCCCCCTCCCCCCACCCCCCCTGCCCTCGGTCCAATAGGAACAGGAGGAGGCCCCATTCGGCCCCTCTCGAGCCTGTTACACAGGAACAGGAGGAGGTCCATTCAGCCCCTCTCCAGCCTGTTACACAGCAACAGGAGGAGGCCATTCAGCCCCTCTCGAGCCTGTTACACAGGAACAGGAGGAGGCCCCATTCAGCCCGCTCTCTCGAGCCTGTTACGCAGGAACAGGAGGAGGTCCATTCAGCCCCTCTCCAGCCTGTTACACAGGATCAGGAGGAGACCATTCAGCCCGCTCTCTCGAGCTTGTTACACAGGAACAGGAGGAGGCCATTCAGCCCCCTCCACTCAAGCCTGTTGCACAGGAACAGGAGGAGGCCATTCTGCCCCTCTCGAGCCTGTTACACAGGAACAGGAGGAGGCCATTCGGCCCCTGGAGCCTGCTCCCCCATTCGATACCGTCATGGCTGACCTTCTACCCCGAGTCCACTTCCCCCGCCCCTATCCCTCGACTCCCTCAGTGTCCGAAAGTCTCTTGCTCTCCGCCTCCAATATACTCGACGCCTGAGCTCCCTCTGGGGGTCGAGAATCCCAAAGGTTCCCAACCCTCGGAGCGACGGAATTTCTCCTCGTCCCAGCCCTAAATGGCCGCCCCCCCCCCCACTTATCCTGAGACTGGGACCCCCCCAAACCTGACCCGAGTTCCAGACTCCAGCCTGGGATGGGGGAGGGGGAACACCCTCTCAACGTTGACCCTGTCAAACCCCTTCAGAATTTCATACGTCTCAATGAGATCCCCTCTCATTCTTCTAACCTCCTGGGAAATATCAGCCCGTTCTAGTCAATCCCTCCTCATAGGCCACTCTCCGCATCCCAGGGATCATATTGGTGAACCTTCGCTGCACTCCCTCTGGGGCTAGGCTCAAAGGGGGCAGAATGGCCTCCTCCTATTCCTGTGTAACAGGCTCGAGAGGGGCTGAATGGGCCTCCTCCTGTTCCTGTGTAACAGGCTCAAGAGGGGGGCTGAATGGGCCTCCTCCTGTTCCTGTGTAACAGGCTCGAGAGGGGCTGAATGGCCCTCCTCCTGTTCCTGTGTAACAGGCTCGAGAGGGGCTGAATGGGCCTCCTCCTGTTCCTGTGTAACAGGCTCAAGAGGGGGGCTGAATGGGCCTCCTCCTGTTCCTGTGTAACAGGCTCGAGAGGGGCTGAATGGGCTCCTCCTGTTCCAGTGTAACAGGCTCGAGAAGGAGCTGAATGGGCTCCTCCTGTTCCAGTGTAACAGGCTCGAGAGAGGGAGCTGAATGGGCCTCCTCCTGTTCCTGTGTAACAGGCTTGAGAGAGGGGCTGAATGGGCTTCCTCCTGTTCCTGTGTAACAGGCTCGATTGGGGCTGAATGGGCCTCCTCCTGTTCCTGTGTAACAGGCCCGATTGGGGCTGAATGGGCTTCCGCCTGTTCCTGTGTAACAGGCTCGAGAAGGGGCTGAATGGGCCTCCTCTTGTCATGTGTAACAGGCTCGAGAGGGGCTGAATGGCCTCCTCCTATTCATGTGTAACAGGCTCGAAGGGGGCTGAATGGCCTCCTCCTGTTCCTGTGTAACAGGCTCTAGAGAAGCTGAATGGCCTCCTCCTGTTCCTGTGTAATGGGCTGGAGAGGGGCTGAATGGCCTCCTCCTGTTCCTGTGTAACAGGCTCAAGAAGGGGCTGAATGGGCCTCCTCCTGTTCCTGTGTAACACGCTCGATTGGGGCTGAATGGGCCTCCTCCTGTTCCTGTATAATAGACTTGAGAGGGACTGAAAGAGCCTCCTCCTGTTCCTGTGTAACAGATTCGAGAGGGGGCTGAATGGGCCTCCTCCTGTTCCTGAGTAACAGGCTTGAGAGGGACTGAATGGGCCTCCTCCTGTTCCTGTGTAACAGGCTTGAGAGGGTCTGAATGGCCTCCTCCTGTTCCTGTGTAACAGGCTTGAGAGGGGCTGAATGGGCCTCCTCCTGTTCCTGTGTTGCAGGCTTGAAGGGGAGGCTGAATGACCTCCTCCTGTTTCTGTGCAATGGCCTTGAGAGGGGCTGAATGGCCTCCTTCTGTTCCTTAGGCAAGGAGACCAAAACTGTACCCAGCACTGCAGACGTGGCCTCACCTGTACCACTGTAGTGAGACTCCCTTACTCTTGTACTCCAATTATCTTGCAGTGAAACACGTTAGCTTTCAGAGAGTCGTGTACAAAGGGGAGCCAGAGATCTTTGATCGACAACATTCCTCGCCTCTTAAAAAATATCCTGCTTTCCTGTTCTTCCGATCAAAGTGAATAATTCACATTTCCCTCCATCGTTTTCTATTAGCCTTCCCGCTGGCCACTCATTCAACCTGCAGATACTTCTTCGTAAACTCTTTGTGTCCTCCACGCAGCTTACTTCCCCACCAAGCTTTGCATCATCAGACTGGTTACAGCCATCCAAGCTGAAAGCGTGTTAAAAAAAAATGTATTCTCCCCCCACCCCGCCCACCCCCTCCACTGGGTGTGGGCATTTGCTGCTCATTCCTAATTGGCCCTTGAACTGAGTGACTTGCTAGGGCTATTTCAGAGGGGGCAGTTAAAGAGTTGACCACATTGTTGTGAGTTCTGGAGGCACATGTGGGCCAGGCCGGGTAAGGACGGCAGATTTCCCTCCCTAAAGGTGCTTCGGTGAACCAAATGAGTTCTTACACCCATCGGTGACAGTTTCACGGTCACTATGACTGAGACCAGCTTTCCAATTCCAAGTTTTTCTTGTCAATTGAATTTGAACATCAATTGGATCAGCGGACGTGGTGGGATTTGATCCCTGCCCCAAGAACCTTACTTGGGATTACATTGGATATCGGGCACAGAAACAAGCCCCAAGCCTGTCAATCCTCCCCCGATACATACGCCAACACCTTGCTGGGATCATCTCTGTAAATCTCCGCACCCTCTCCAGTGTCTCGCTGTCCTTACATAATATGGCAAACAGAACTGTCCACAGCGTGTTCTAGCCAAGGTTTGATGCAGGTTCAGCATAACGTCACCACTTGTCTTCTCAATGCCTTCTAGTAAAAAAAAAATCCAGATATACTACATCTACTACTCCCCCCCGATCTACCCTCCCAGTTGCGCCCTCCAAAGATTCTAATGGACTTGCCAAGCACAATGTCCCCTTTGTAAAGCCGTACTGAGTCCGTCGAATCATGATGTGCTTTTCTGATTGTCCCCAAGACTAAATCAATCGTTGAAGACATGGAGTTAAAACACCGCGGACGCTGGAAATCTGACATGAAAACAGAAAATGCCGGAAAGACTCGGCAGGTCTGGCAGCATTTGTGGAGAGAGAAGCAGAGCTGACGTTTCGGGTCAGTATGACTCAACTTCAGACTAAACCCTTGAAGCTTGCCAACTGAATTCCACATTTCACCCATGCCTTTCCTTATTGTATTTTTGACTCCCCCCCCGCCACCCCCCCCACCCCCCGCCATCTCTTCATCTTCCACCTTATCACGCCCTCCCCTGCGGCCCCTGAGTCCCTTTATCCTTCCCCTCAATTCTCCTCCTCATCATCCTTCAAACAACGGCACCTTTTGTCACTTGTTGCCTTTTAGCCAGATGTTCTTCCTGGACTCCCTCAAAGCCTTTCCCAATCTTTCGAAGGAACATGTTAAACCGGAGAGCGGTAGGTTCGTTTTGACTCAACAAGGTGGAGGTGGCCCAGAGGTGGAGCTGAGGGACACGATCAGCCTCTGACGGAGTGGCAGAACGGGCTGGAGGGGCTGAATGGCCTCCCGCTCTTCCTGCCTTTTACTGGAGGCGCGGCCTAGGGTGCGGCACTTGTCAAGGTCGATGGCGTCTGGTGGCGGCGCCCTGGGGTCGACCAGCCCAAAGTAGGCCGCAGGCCCGGGCCTGTAAATTAGAGAACCTTCCGCGTGCCTTTTCCCCGACCGGGAGAGGTTAAATTCGACTTGAGTCCTCAAGTCCACCTCATCGGGC
Organism: Isurus oxyrinchus; assembly: GCA_026770705.1. NCBI lineage: Eukaryota > Metazoa > Chordata > Chondrichthyes > Lamniformes > Lamnidae > Isurus > Isurus oxyrinchus. The sequence goes on from JANJGN010004750.1 coordinate 17,740, forward strand.
CTCAGCCCCACGCTCCAGGGGCTGTTTGTCAGGGGTCCCAGGCCCCTACGACGTTATCGAAGTAGTTCGGCCTACACAGTTAGAGGGAGCCTGCTTCGCCAGACCCGCCCCCCGCACAAGCCCAGCCTGGCCCGGCTTGCACACTCCGGGTCATGGGCCGCGGGGACATGTTGGGAAGGCAGTGGGAGCAGATGTCGGGGGGGGTGGGGGGAGGATGGATAGGCAACGGGGATCTCGTTTTAACTGCTACGCCCCCAGCCTGCACCAGGACAGAGGCAGCTAAACCGGAGGCAAATTCCCACAGCGAGGCAGAGAGAGTGATAGAAAGAGCGAGGAAGAAAGAGATGGGAGAGGGAGAGGCGGGGGCAGATTAAAGGAGATATGGGGCTAAACAGACATTCACAAACTAATCCCACTGCCCCGCTCTCTCCCCATAGCCCTGTATCAATCCCCAAACTAATCCCACTGCCCCGCTCTCTCCCCATAGCCCTGTATCAATCCCAAACTAATCCCACTGCCCCACTCTCTCCCCATAGCACTGTCTCAATCCCCAAACTAATCCCACTGCCCCACTCTCTCCCCATAGCCCTGTATCAATCCCAAACTAATCCCACTGCCCCGCTCTCTCCCCATAGCCCTGTATCATTCCCAAACTAATCCCACTGCCCCACTCTCTCCCCATAGCCCAGTATCAATCCCCAAACTAATGCCACTGCCCCACTCTCTCCCCATAGCCCTGTATCAATCCCCAAACTAATCCCAGTGCACCACTCTCTCCCCATAGCCCTGTATCAATCCCAAACTAATCCCACTGCCCCAGTCTCTCCTGATCGCCCTGGATCAATCCCCAAACTAATCCCACTGCCCTGCTCTCTCCCCCACAGCCCTGTATCAATCCCAAACTAATCCCACTGCCCCACTCTCTCCCCATAGCACTGTATCAATCCCCAAACTAATCCCACTGCCCCGCTCTCTCCCCATAGCCCTGTATCAATCCCCAAACTAATCCCAGTGCACCACTCTCTCCCCATAGCCCTGTATCAATCCCCAAACTAATCCCACTGCCCCACTCTCTCCCCATAGCCCTGTATCAATCCCCAAACTAATCCCATTGCCCCACTCTCTCCCCATAGCCCTGTATCAATCCCCAAACTAATCCCACTGCCCCACTCCCACCCCATATATCTGTATCAATCCCCAAACTAATCCCAAATGTCCCGCTCTCTCCCCATAGCCCTGTATCAATCCCCAAACTAATCCCACTGTCCTGCTCTCTCCCCATAGCCCTGTATCAATCCCAAACTAATCCCACTGCCCCGCTCTCTCCCCATAGCCCTGTATCATTCCCAAACTAATCCCAGTGCACCACTCTCTCCCCATAGCCCTGTATCAATCCCAAACTAATCCCACTGCCCCGCTCTCTCCCCATAGCCCAGTATCAATCCCCAAACTAATCCCAGTGCACCACTCTCTCCCCATAGCCCTGTATCATTCCCAAACTAATCCCAGTGCACCACTCTCTCCCCATAGCCCTGTATCAAACCCAAACTAATCCCACTGCCCCGCTCTCTCCCCATAGCCCAGTATCAATCCCAAACTAATCCCACTGCCCCGCTCTCTACCCATAGCCCAGTATCAATCACAAACTAATCCCACTGCCAGGGTCTCTCCTGATCGCCCTGGATCAATCCCCAAACTAATCCCACTGCCCCACTCTCCCCCCACAGCCCTGTATCAATCCCCAAACTAATCCTACTGCCCCACTCTCTCCCCATAGCCCTGTATCAATCCCCAAACTAATCCCACTGCCCTGCTCTCCCCCATAGCCCTGTATCAATCACAAACTAATCCCACTGCCCCGGTCTCTCCCCATAGCCCTGTATCAATCCCCAAACTAATCCCACAGCCCCAGTCTCTCCCCATAGCCCTGTATCAATCCCCAAACTAATCCCACTGCGCCTCTCTCTCCCCATAGCCCTGTATCAATCCCCAAACTAATTCCACTGTCCTGCTCTCTCCTCATAGCCCTGTATCAATCCCCAAACTAATCCCACTGCCCCTCTCTCTCCCCATATCCCTGTATCAATCCCCAAACTAATCCCACTGCCCCTCTCTCTCCCCATATCCCTGTATCAATCCCCAAACTAATCCCACTGCCCCTCTCTCTCCCCATAGCCCTGTATCAATCCCAAACTAATCCAACTGCCCCACTCTCTCCCCATAGCCCTGTATCAATCCCAAACTAATCCCACTCTCTCCCCATAGCCCAGTATCAATCACAAACTAATCCCACTGCCTCAGTCTCTCCTGATCGCCCTGGTTCAATCCCCAAACTAATCCCACTGCCCCGCTCTCCCCCCACAGCCCTGTATCAATCCCCGAACTAATCCCATTGCCCCACTCTCTCCCCATAGCCCTGTATCAATCCCAAACTAATCCCACTGCCCTGCTTTCTCTCCCCATAGCCCTGTATCAATCCCCAAACTAATCCCACTGCCCCACTCTCTCCCCATAGCCCTGTATCAATCCCAAACTAATCCCACTGCCCTGCTTTCTCTCCCCATAGCCCTGTATCAATCCCCAAACTAATCCCACTGCCCCGCGCTCTCCCCATAGCCCTATATCAATCCCCAAACTAATCCCACTGCCCCGCTCTATCCCCATAGCCCTGTATCAATCCCCAAACTAATCCCACTGCCCCGCTCTCTCTCCACAGCCCTGTATCAATCCCCAAACAAATCCCACTGCCCTACTCTCTCCCCATAGCCCTGTATCAATCCCAAACTAATCCCACTGTTCCACTCTCTCCCCATAGCCCTGTATCAATCCCAAACAAATCCCACTGCCCCACTCTCTCCCCATAGCCCTGTATCAATCCCAAACAAATCCCACTGCCCCACTCTCGCCCCATAGCCCTGTATCAATCCCAAACTAATCCCACCGGATTACCCTCCCGAGTGGGGATTCGAACTCCTGACCTGGCGACCCAGGGAGCGTTAGCGCCTGAGTCCCCTTGTGACACGCCCACCTCCCCCTCTCGGGGCAGACAGGGGTGCCCGAGCCGGCGTGGTAGCATCCGGGCGAGGCTGGCGCTGCTGCCTCCATCACTGGAGGGGGGTGGGGTCACCTTCAGGAGCTGAATCTGGGGGATCCTGCAGCCCCCCCCCGCCCAGGCTCCACGCGGCCAAGCTGCAACACGTCACTGCCTGGCGAGCGTAGGAACTGCCCCTTTAAGGCTCACCTGAGTCTCTTTGTCCACTATTGAGCAGGCGCATCCCCCTCCCCCACCCCCCCACCCCACCACCCCCAACCGCCTCGAGCGAGGCAGGGGAGGAGTGACGAACTGAGGCCTGTGGCAGAGTCAGATGGGAAGGCCCTGGCACGGCCTAGGCCCGGAGGCCTACGCGACAGGCCCCAGAAAGTCCGTCCGCTCGGGGAGGGCCGGGGTCGGGGGGCGGGGGCGGGTGTCGGTGGTGGGGTGGGGGGGGCCGGGCAAGGGGCGTTAAAAGAGTTGGGGGGGGGGGGGTGGGTGGTGAGGTGTGGTGGGAAGAAAAAATTCTCGCCTCTCCGGTGTCCAGACTTCCCCGAAGAGTGTGACGAGGGTAAGGGGGAGGTGGGGGGGGGGGGCCGGCGGCGAAGGTCTTACCTTGAAGTGCGGTCACTGCTTCCCTCATGTGGGAATCGCCAATTTGCGCACAGCAAGATCCCACATATCGGCCAACGTGCTAAATTAAGCGAGGCGATCTGTTTTCGTTGACGTCAACCTTGGAGTCATGGGGGAGATTCCAACCCAACGCCCTCCCCCAAACCCTCCCCACCCACCACCCCCAACCCCCCACACTCTCCGTCCAATAGAAGCCGTGGGAGCTTTTATATCCACCCGAGAGGGGTCCACAGGTTTAATGTTTCATCCCAAGAGAAAGTGCCTCTGATGGTGCGGCGCTCCCTCAGCACTGACCCTCCGACAGTGCGGCGCTCCCTCAGCACTGACCCTCCAACAGTGCGGCGCTCCCTCAGCACTGACCCTCCAACAGTGCGGCGCTCCCTCAGCACTGACACTCCGACAGTGCGGCGCTCCCTCAGCACTGACCCTCCAACAGTGCGGCGCTCCCTCAGCGCTGACCCTCCGACAGTGCAGCGCCCTCAGCACTGAACCTCCAACAGTGCGGCACTCCCTCAGCGCTGACCCTCCAACAGTGCGGCGCTCCCTCAGCACTGACCCTCTGACAGTGCGGCGCTCCCTCAGCACTGACCCTCCCACAGTGCGGTGCTCCCTCAGCACTGACCCACCCACAGTGCGGCGCTCCCTCAGCGCTGACCCTCCGACAGTGCGGCGCTCCCTCAGCACTGACCCTCCCACAGTGCGGCGCTCCCTCAGCACTGACCCTCCGACAGTGCGGCGCTCCCTCAGCACTGACCCTCCCACAGTGCGGCGCTCCCTCAGCACTGACCCTCCGACAGTGCGGCGCTCCCTCAGCATTGACCCTCCGACAGTGCAGCACCCCCTCAGCGCTGACCCTTCGACAGTGCGGCGCTCCCTCAGCACTGACCCTCCGGCAGTCCGGCGCTCCCTCAGCGCTGACCCTCCGACAGTGCGGCACTCCCTCAGCACTGACCCTCCAACAGTGCGGCGCTCCCTCAGCACTGACCCTCCAACAGTGCGGCGCTCCCTCAGCACTGACACTCCGACAGTGCGGCGCTCCCTCAGCACTGACCCTCCAACAGTGCGGCGCTCCCTCAGCACTGACACTCCGACAGTGCGGCGCTCCCTCAGCACTGACCCTCCGACAGTGCGGCGCTCCCTCAGCACTGACTCTCCTACAGTGTGGCACTCCCTCTGTACTGACCCTCCTACAGTGTGGCGCTCCCTCAGTACTGACCCTCCTACAGCGTGGCGCTCCCTCAGCGCTGACCCTCTGACACTGCGGCTCTCCCTCAGCACTGACCCTCCGACAGTGCGGCGCTCCCTCAGCACTGACTCTCCTACAGTGTGGCACTCCCTCTGTACTGACCTTCCTACAGTGTGGCGCTCCCTCAGTACTGACCTTCCTACAGCGTGGCGCTCCCTCAGCACTGACCCTCCAACAGTGCGGTGCTCCCTCAGCACTGACCCTCCGACAGTGCGGTGGTCCCTCCGCACTGACCATCCGACAGTGCAGCGCTCCCTCAGCACTGACCCTCCGACAGTGCGGCGCTCCCTCAGCACTGACCCTCCGACAGTGCGGCGCTCCCTCAGCACTGACCCTCCGACAGTGCAGCGCTCCCTCAGCACTGACCCTCCGACAGTGCGGCACTCCCTCAGCACTGACCCTCCGACAGTGCGGCGCTCCCTCAGCGCTGACCCTCCGACAGCGCGGCGCTCCTTCAGCACTGACCCTCCGACAGCATGGCACTCCCTCAGCACTGACCCTCCGACAGCGCGGTGGTCCCTCAGCACTGACCATCCGACAGTGCGGCGCTCCCTCAGCACTGAGCCTCCGACAGTGCGGCGCTCCCTCAGCAATGACCCTCCGACAGTGCGGCGCTCCCTCAGCACTGACCCTCCCACAGTGCGGCGCTCCCTCAGCACTGACCCTCCGACAGTGCGGCGCTCCCTCAGCACTGACCCTCCGACAGTGCGGCGCTCCCTCAGCGCTGACCCTCCCACAGTGCGGCGCTCCATCATCACCGACACTGGGGCTGGTGTCAGTCCTGGGAATATGAGGGTTGAATCTCTGGAGAGGATAGCTCCACAGTGAGATATGGTTAATAACATTCACTGCCAACTTGGGCTTTGTCAGTTGTGTTGTGGAGTAATGAGGCATTTTAAAATGACTGTTTGGTGAATGCCATTGCACAATAGCAATGAGAGATTCAATCTAGTCTTAACTCAGCCTTTTCTGGGCAATTAATAAACCTTTCTTCCACAGGAATGAATTATGAGCCTGGCTGGGAGTTGTGATTTCAAAAAGTTTTATTTCAGCGAGTTAATCATGCTTGAATTCCAACCAGTTTTCCGTTCCCTTGTCCCATTTCTCCCAGTTTCCTGTCCTTCCTACATCTTTCTTCAATGGGCGACTGAATTCACAGGCAGACAATAGCCTGTACCAATATTCCTCGTTTGTGTGTGTGACTCAGAGAGTGTATGCGGGAGTGCCTGAGTGAGTATTTGTGTTTGTGTGTGTGTATCAGTGTATGTGAGTGCATGCGTATGTGTGTATCTGTGTGTTTGTATGTATCAGTGTGTGTGTGTGTGTCTATATGTGTCAGTGTGCGTGTGTATCAGGGTATGTGTGTATATCAGTATTTGTGTGCGTGTGTGTATGTGTGTGTATCTGAGTGTCTGTATCTGTATGTATGTATCTGTGTGCACATGAGTGTGTGTGTGTGTATCAGTGTGCGTGTGTGTACATGTGTGTGTCTGTGTGTGTATCTGTGTGCGTGTGTGTACATGTGAGTGTGTGTGTGTGTATCTGTGTGTGTGTGTGTACATGTGAGTGTGTGTGTGGGTATGTGTGTGTGTGTATCTGTGTGTGTGTGTGTACATGTGAGTGTGTGTGTGTGTATCTGTGTGTGTGTGTACATGTGAGTGTGTGTGTGTATCTGTGTGTGTATCTGTGTGCGTGTGTGTACATGAGTGTGTGTGTGTGTATCTGTGTGTGTGTGTGTACATGTGAGTGTGTGTGTGTGTATCTGTGTGTGTGTACATGTGAGTGTGTGTATCTGCGTGCGTGTGCACGTGTGCATCCGTGTGAGTTAATATCCATGTGAGTGTGTGTATCCGTGTGAGTGTGTGTATCCGTGTGAGTGTGTCTGTGTGTGTGTATCTATGTGAGTGTGTGTATCTGTGTGAGTGTGTGTATCTGTGTGAGTGTGTGTATCAGTGTGAGTGTATCTGTGTGTGTGTATCAGTGTGTGTGTATGTGTGTGTGTGTGTATCAGTGTGTGTGTGTATCTATGTGAGTGTGTGTATCTATGTGAGTGTGTGTATCTGTGAGTGTGTGTATCAGTGTGTGTGTGTATCTATGTGAGTGTGTGTATCTGTGTGTGTGTGTGTATCAGTGTGTGTGTGTATCTATGTGAGTGTGTGTATCTATGTGAGTGTGTGTATCTGTGTGTGTGTGTGTATCAGTGTGTGTGTGTATCTATGTGAGTGTGTGTATCTGTGTGAGTGTATCTATGTGAGTGTGTGTATCTGTGTGTGTGTATCTATGTGAGTGTGTGTATCTATGTGAGTGTGTGTATCTGTGAGTGTGTATCAGTGTGTGTGTATCTATGTGAGTGTGTGTATCTGTGTGTGTATCTATGTGAGTGTGTGTATCCGTGTGAGTATGTGTATCCGTGTGAGTGTGTGTATCTGTGTGAGTGTATCTATGTGTGTGTATCTGTGTGTGTATCTATGTGAGTGTGTGTATCTGTGTGTGTATCTGTGTGAGTGTGTGTATCTGTGTGAGTGTGTGTATCTGTGTGTGTGTAAGTGTGTGTGTGTATCTGTGAGTGTATGTGTGTATGTGTATCTATGTGAGTGTGTGTATCTATGTCACTGTGTGTATGTGTGTGTGTGTGTATCCGTGTGAGTGTGTGTATCTGTGTGAGTGTGTGTATGTGTGTGTGTATCTGTGAGTGTGTGTATGTGTGTGTGTGTATCTATGTGTGTGTGTGTATCTATGTGAGTGTGTGTATGCGTGTGTGTGTATCAGTGTGAGTGTGTGTATCTGTGTGTGTGTGTATGTGTGTGTGTGTATCTATGTGTGTGTGTGTATCAGTGTGAGTGTGTGTGAGATACAGGAGGTGCTCGAATGTGTAGTCTGAGTTCAGCATCTGAATTCTCATCCTCCTGTCTAAATCACAGAATTGTTGCAGCGCAGAGAGGCCATTTGACCCATTGTGTCTGTGCTAGCTCTCCGAATCAGCAATGCACCTTGCGACACTCCTCCCCGCCCTCTCCCCCTCACCCCACACATTCTCCCTCTTCAGATAATGATCCAAATCCTCCCCTTTGGAAAGCCTCGATTGACCCTGCCTCCCCTCCCCCACACTCTCAGGCAGCGCGTTCCAGATCCTAACCACTCGCTGCGTGAAAAAGTTTTTCCTCGCGTCTCCGTCGCTGCTTTTACCGATCGTCTTAAACCCGCGTCCCTCTGGTTCTCGATCCTTCCGCCAACGGGAACAGTTTCTCCCTGTCCGCTCTGTCCCAGACCCCCTCGTGATTTTGAACACCTCGATCAAATCTCCTCTCGACCAAGGAGAACAGTCCCAACTTCTCCAATCCATCCACGGAACTGAAGTCCCCTCGTCCCTGGAACCGTTCTCGTCAATCTTTTCCGATCTCTCTCTCTCTCTCACTCTCTCTGTCTCTCTCTCTCTAACACCTTCACATCCTTCCTAAAGTGCGGAGCCCAGAACTGGACACAATACTCCAGTTGGGGCTGAACCAGTGTTTTGTACAGGTTTAACATAACCTCCTCGCTCTTGTACTCTATGCCCCTATTAATAAAGCCCAGGATACTGGATGCGTTATTACCCGCTCTCTCAACCTGTCCTGCCACATTCAAATGATTTATTCACATACACCCCCAGCTCCCTCTGCTCCTGCACCCCCTTTAGAATTGTACCCTTTATTTTATATTGTAGCTCCACACTCTTCCTCCCGAAATGAATCACTCACACATCTCCGCATTGAACTTCATCTGCCACTTGTCTGCCCATTCCACCAACCTGTCTATGTCCTTTTGAAATTCTACACTATCCTCCTCATGGTTCACAACACTTCCGAGTTCCGTAACATCCACAAACTTTGAAGTCGTACACCAAGGTCCAGGTCATTAATGTACATCAGGAACAGCAAAGGTCCCAACACTGACCCTTGGGGAACTCCACTAAATCAATGGAAAGTTGTCCTTTATTGTGAGGTGGGTATGGAGTATAAAAGTGGGGAAGTCTTGCTACAACTGGACAGGGCGTTGGTGAGGCCGCTCCTGGGGCACTGTGGACAGTTCTGGTCTCCTTACTTAAGGAGGGACAGACTCGCATTGGAAGCCGTTCAGAGACGGTTCACTCGGCTGATTCCTGGGACGAAGGGGGTTTGTCTGATGGGGAAAGGTTGAGCAGGTTGGGGCCACTACCCATTGGAGTTTAGAAGAATGAGAGGTGATCTTATTGAAACATGTCAGATTCTGAGGGGAGGGGGTTTGACAGGGTGGATGCTGAGGGGATGTTTCCCCACCTCAAGGGGGGGAATCTAGAATGAGGGGAGGGGGCACAGTTTCCGAATGAGGGGTCTCGTGTTGAAGACGGAGATGAGGAGGAATTTCTTCTCTCAGAGGTTGGTCAGTCTGTGGAATTCTGTCCCCCACTCCCCCTGAGAGCAGTGGGGGCCGGGTCACTGAATATATTCAAGGCCGAGTGAGACAGATTTCTGATCGACGAGGGGAGTCGAGGGTTGTGAGGGGGACGGACAGGGAAGTGGAGTTGATCAGCCATGATCTTATGGAATGGGGGAGCCCGAGGGGCTGAATGGCCTCCTCCTGCTCTTGTTTTTGGTGTCCTTGTGATTGGATGGCAAGAGTGTGGTTAATGATGGCCTTCCGAAGGGGGTTGGCTAACGGAGGAAGCAGCTCCGGTGAATTGGAGTGCTGCCGCAGTGATAAGAGATTTGCTTTTCATGGCTCAGAGGGTCACTGAAGACTGTGGGACTAGGGTGTTAAGACCTTTCAGGATTATGAGTGAGTTAATGAGCTTTGGAGGTGTCCCAGCGACTGTGGAGTGGCAGGGCGCACCGGTGGGTGAGCTGGGGGGGTGCGCAGGGATCTCAACCGTTTACAACTGATACGTACGACTTGCGTGAAGGGATGGAGGGGCTGGTTGCCCGAGTTTGCTGAGGCCACAGGGGGAGGTCGGAAAGTGAGCTGCGAAGGGGGCGTAAGGAGGCTAACGGGAGGATCAGGTGAGCGGGCGGCAAGAGCTGGCGGTTGGGGAACACACAACGCGGGCAAAGGCGAAATGGTCCGTTTCGGCAGGAAGAATGAAAAAAAAAGGAAGCTTCCTATCGAAACGGAGAGAGAGATCGCGGAGCTCCGGGTTGCAGAGGGATCTGGGTGTCCTAGTGCATGAAAGACCGGGTACTGCAAGTCCTTTAGGAAAGCTAATAAAATGTTAGCGGTTATTGGAAGGGGAGTTGAATACAAAAGTGGGGAGGTTATGCTTCAGTTGTACAGGGGCGCTGGTGAGACCACATCTGGAGTACAGTGTACAGTGTTGGTCTCCTTATTTAAGAAGGATGTCAGTGTGTTGGAAGCCGTTCAGAGAAGGTTGACCAGACTAACACCAGGAATGGGCGGGCTGTCTTATGAGGGAAGGTCGCTCAGGTTAGGCTTGTATCCGCTGGAGTTTAGAAGAGTGAGAGGCGGCTTGATTGAAACCTTGCAGATCCTGAGAGGGTCTTGGACAGGGTGGATGTGGGGAGGACGTTTCCTCTTGTGGGAGAGTCTAGAACGAGGGGGGGGTCACTGTTTAAACATAAGGGGTCACCCATTGAAGAGGGAGACGAGGAGAAATTATTTCTCTTGTGAGTGTTTGAACTCTCTCCCTCCAAAGGTGCTGGAAGCAAAGTCTCTGAATATTTTTTTAAGGCCGAGGTGGATGGATTCTTGGAAAGAAAGGGGGGGGGGGGTGAAAGGTTATCGGGGGTGGGCGGGAATGTGGGTTGAGGTTACAGTCGGATCAGCCACGATCTTATGGAATGGGGGAGCAGGCTTGAGGGGCCGAGTGTCCTCCTCCCATTCAGGGAGAGGGCTCTCGGCCACTGCACCCCGGCGATGCCTCTCTCTCGAAGAGGGACTCACTTACATCCCACTCTTATCACACGTCCTCCGCCCGCCCCACTATCCCTGCAATTGTTTTATACTCTGTCAAGGAATTATCCGAATCCTCGCCTTTGGAAAGCCTCGATTGACCCTGCCACCCGCCCCCCGCGACCCCCCCCCCCCAACTTCCCCCCACACTCTCAGGCAGCGCGTTCCAGATCTTAACCACTCGCCGCGTGAAAGGTTTCCCCTCGCGTCTCGTCACTTCTCTCGCTGGTCGTCTTAAACCTGTGCTCGCTCTGGCTACCGGTTATTACCAAAAAGGAGGGACTGGTGAAGCAGAGGTTTGAGGAGGGGCATTGGAGGCAGTTCAAAAGGGATTCACTCGGCTGATTCCTTAGATGAAGGGGTTGACTTATCAAGAACGGCTAAACAGGTTAGGCCTTTTATTCATTTCAGGTTAGAAGAATGAGGGGCGATCTTATTGAAACGTACAAGATTCTGAGGGGGCTCGACAGGGTAGACACCGAGATGATGTCCCCACGAGTGGGGGAATCTCGAACGAGGGGACATAGTGACAGAATAAGGGGGCACTCGTTTAAAACTGAGAGGCGAAGGAATTTCTTCTCTCAGAGGGTGGCGAATGTCTGGAATGTTCTACCCCAAAGAGTTGTGGAGGCGAAATCACAAAGTATTTAAAGAGGAGGGAGACGGATTATTGAAATCTCGGGGAGTTGAGGGCGATGAGGAGCTGGTGCGAAAGAGGAGTTGAGGCCTGGGGCAGATCAGTCATGATCCTATTGAATAGCGGGGGAGGCTGGAGGGGCCGAATGGCCTACACCTGCTCCTATTTCTTATGTTCTTATGTCCTCCTTGGAGAAGAGGAGATCGAGAGGAGATTGGACGGAGGGTGTTCAAAATCAGGAGGGGGTCTGGGACAGAGCGGACAGGGAGAAACTGTTCCCGTTGGCGGGAGGATCGAGCACCAGAGGGACGCGGGTTTAAGACGTTCGGTAAAAGCAGCGACGGAGACGCGAGGAGAAACTTTTTCACGCAGCGAGTGGTTAGGGTCTGGAACGCGCTGCCTGAGAGTGTGGGGGAGGGGGGCAGAGTCAATCGAGGCTTTCCAAAGGGGGGGAATTGGATCATTATCTGAAGAGGGAGAATGTGCAGAGCTATGGAGGAAGGGTGAAGGGTGGGGAAGTGGTGACTTGATGGGTACCCCATCCACAAACATTCACTCCCTCCACCACCGACGCACAGGGGCAGCAGTGTGTGTACCATCTACAAGATGCACTGCAGCAACTCGCCAAGGCTCCTTCGACAGCGCCGCCCAAACCCACCACCTCTACCACCTAGAAGGACAAGGGCAGCAGACACATGGGGAACACCACCACCTGCAAGTTCCCCTCCGAGCCCCCTCACCATCCCAACTTGGAAATATATCGGCCGTTCCTTCACTGTCGCTGGGTCACAATCCTGGATCTCCCTCCCTAACAGCACGGTGGGTGTACCTACACCACACGGGACAAAATCCTGGAACTCCCTCCCTAACAGCACGGTGGGTGTACCTACACCACACGGGACAAAATCCTGGAACTCCCTCCCTAACAGCATGGTGGGTGTACCTACACCACACGGGACAAAATCCTGGAACTCCCTCCCTAACAGCACGGTGGGTGTACCTACACCACGCGGGACAAAATCCTGGAACTCCCTCCCTAACAGCACGGTGGGTGTACCTACACCACACGGGGACAAAAATCCTGGAACTCCCTCCCTAACAGCACGGTGGGTGTACCTACACCACACGGGGACAAAATCCTGGAACTCTCTCCCTAACAGCACGGTGGGTGTAATATCCCCCTCCTTTCCCCTC